>LPNX010061614.1:326650-385123 GCA_001517045.1 Pseudotsuga menziesii
CATCATTTTGAAGATAATACTTAGGATAAGCCTTAAATTCTTCAAGGCACAAGGCCAAGTCAAGAACAAGACTCAAAGCCATTACAACAATACTCTTTATAAGCCCAACATGTCACTTACAGGAATAAAACCTAGGTGGAAAGGATAACCCTCCATCTCACAACCACACCACTTGGGCTAGACACAATTGACTCCATGAAATGACCACTTATGCATCTCTCCATTCATTTAGATACATAAAGGTACCATTCATTTAGATACATACAAGGTATAGGTGAGGATAAAAATCATTCAACATTTTAACATACTATTGTCTCATGAATGTATGTCATAACTTTGAGATCACACATGGATTCTAGTAATACAATCCCCAGCTTCATTCCTACATGCACCCATGTCCTATACAACACCTGCAAGCATAATCTACGCCACTTTTTAGCATACTGGGAAATCTTTATCCTACCCTTTTCCATGTAAAGCTATAAAGCAAACTATTAAACCCATAACCCTTGGTGATAACTTTTGTAAACTGTTCCTCCTTGGGGCAAGTTCAGTGATATTTTACGATGTTGAACATAGTGCATTGCATAGTTTCAACGATGATCTGATAAAATCCATTCAGCTTATTATATGGTGGCAGAAATTACACAAATTAAGAACACAACAATCCATACAAATGTCCATTGTGTTGTTAATGAACAAATTGTTTCAAATATTGTTCATTAGAGCAATTATGAATGTTCTCAAAGTATAAACCATCCATTATATTTGAAAATTAACCTTCATGGTCCATGTGAACCAACCCTAAAACCAATCCCATACACTTGTACACTAAAGTCCCGCAATAACCAAAAATTCCTGATCATTGAATTTAAACTTCTCTCATATGCTTTAACAACAATAAATGAGTGCCAAATTGACCAGTCACTGAGTCACACAGCTGGTATAGGCCTGGATGATTTGGATGTATAATGCGTACTCTAAATAGAGTGGATAACATTTTATCGTAATTATGATTTACTTTGGATATATAATGCAGTTGGACATGTCGGTTTAAAAAAAATGTTTTCCATAAAACTATTTTTTCTACTCTATTTCAGGTAGTCATCAAGATAGACTTGACAGTCCAATACATTTGGTCCATGAAAACTAGAGCTAATGAATTTAGAAACAATGAGCATGCAATTCTGTCAACCATCATATCGAGGAAAATGCAAATCATATTATTGCAATTAATGTTCAGTGCATCAAAAGCAACTTGGAATTGAAGGTTAGTGATTAGATTATCAAAGTTAGACTAATTTCATGCCATTCACATTCTGAAGGTATACTCAAATGTTTTAGACTGCATCCTCTTTAACCAAAAGGTTATCTCTATTAGAACCTGGGAAGAAGAACCGAACCTTTTCAATTTGATATAGCCAAATCACATCAAGGGATGCCTAAATAAAAAAAATACAGTTACCCATGAATCACCTAAAATAAATAGCTTCTAATGGTGAGGGGTCAAAATTGAGAACTTCAATTCTTTTGTAGTTTCAAATGTGTAGATCCTGCTTCTCACTTTGTAATTGAACCAGTAGTTCAAGATATTTTTCAGAGTGGACTAACTTGCAGTGGGAGAATAATAAGAGTCAATGAGAGCCTTCAAGTCTAGAAGTTGAGATCATGTTAGATGGCCATGGGATGTGTACTCAGCCAAACCCAAATGATACCTATGTTGTTGTCACTCTTGATGATCGCTTGCCCTCCATTGCATCTTTCTTCAATTTACAGCTTGCACATAGAAAGGGACCTTCCCAAAAGTGCATATTTCCTGAAAAAAATGAACCAGCATGCACATAAATTCCTTCACTAGGTGTGATGTCAGTTTGACAGACAGCATAAGCAAATAATCCTGATACTATCTGCACTGCATAATCTGAGCCCAACCTGCAATGTCAAATACTCAAATTATTAGCATGACAAACTTGCAACATAGTGCGTTCTATAATAGTTCTCTACAGCTAGCTTTCATTAGTACATCATATGGAAAAGCAAGTATTTAATCTAGCATAGTAGCAAAAGTAGAAGTTTACAAGGTCATAACAGAAAAATACCTACTTTGAACCTCTTACCTCTGCATAAATAAAATAACAAATCCTAAAAGGAAAAAGGAAAAACACCATTCTATACTAAATGCCTAGAACCCAAAAAACAAACTATGAAAATAGATCATGCTTTTACTCAGGTTGAACGTGCAAACTAACTAAATACATTGACAAGAAGAAGATTATTTTAAAAAATCCAAATTGAAGACTTGAAAATTCAAAATTGTCAAAATATAAGCAAACATTACATACCATTCACACAACCACGAATTAAATTTGCAACATGATTTTCCAATCAGATAATAAAAAATTGTAATCGTATATTGTCCATATTCATGGAAATGCAACTCAGATACAGTATATCATGCTTTGTATTGAATCCAAAGATAGGTCTGCGATTACAAAACAAAAACTAAGCTAAGCTGGAAATGGCTATATCTACCTTTCAGCAAGCATTGCTGACCCCTCCTCGAAAATTTCCTGGACAATGTCTATATTTTGCTTTTCATCTGTCTTTGATTTTGAATCAGTGGACTTCCTTCCAAAAAATGACTTGAATCTACCTTGCTTCTTAACTAGAGCTAGTGGTACAGATTTCTCAGGTGGGATCAAATCCAACACAATGCATATCATGTCATCCCTAAGGCCCCTTATCCTCAAATCCTCCTACAGCTAAATCGATTAGGCTATGATAGAAAATAACCGTAAATATGGCAATATTATTGTCAGGAGTATTTGTACCTTAACAATTTGTTTTGCAGCAAGTTCTGCTGGCAAACCTCGGCAACAATGTGCAGCCTTCTCAAAACTCAAGGAATCCCAAACACCATCAGTTGCAATGATAAGCCTCCCTCCAGCATTCGATAGCTATTGGAACAAAAAATTACCAATCTAAATCAAATAGGCACATTGTGACCAGGTATTTTTTCCAGCAGTAAATGGATAAAATTGGTGAAGGATCAAAAGAGAAAAAAATTTCTATCCACCTTCACTTGTTTTACATGAGATATAGGTACAATGAACTCACCCACATCCATATCCCTAATAGACCTAGACAGACAGAGACCTCCCGGCCAACATCTCAATTGTCCAATCTACAAGAACAAAGAAAATGTTCTGAATTACAGCTGTTGTAAAATTTGTTGAAAATTTTGGTAACAGGGCGATACAGTTTAAAAAAAGGCTGTAAAACAAGCATGAACATTATTACAGGAGAGCTATACGAGATAGG
Organism: Pseudotsuga menziesii; assembly: GCA_001517045.1. NCBI lineage: Eukaryota > Viridiplantae > Streptophyta > Pinopsida > Pinales > Pinaceae > Pseudotsuga > Pseudotsuga menziesii. The sequence goes on from LPNX010061614.1 coordinate 329,972, forward strand.
AACTTTTATGTCAAGGATGATGGAAGCCTTGTAGATAAAATTAAGCAGAATCCTAAGCCTTGTAGATAAATTTAAGTCTTTAAATTATTAATACTTTTACGAAAGAAACTGCAGGTGTAAATATAGGATATGACATTTCGTAGAAGAATCCTAAGCCGTAGGTAATAACTTTGGTAAGCCTAAGCCGTAGGAAGGCTTCAGGTATATTCCTAAATTGGGAACTTCTTTACTCTAAGAAACCCCCCGAAAATTACATAAAAAGAGAATTCAGTAAGAATTTTAATGAAAACAGTTACAATAGACATAAATATCACATTCACCAAGCCATTTACAGGCTCAAATGGGGAGGTTATTGATCATGCTTACGAGAGCTTGTTCTTACGAGACGGTTGATTGAGCAAAAGTAGAGTCCCTAGCATAACATTATTCCTTACAGTAAACCAATTACGGTTCTGCGTTGTCTTAGCTGGCTTAACTCCCCTGCTGCTGTTGAGGACCTCTGCTCTTCAATTATAGCTCTACTACACAAAAATCTACCCCTAAGTAAGGACTGCAAAGAAGAACAAATACTATTCTTAGTAATATTGAAACAATATCACTTCTTAGTAATAACAAATGTAGAAATGACATGTGTCAGTTCCTAAACATAAATATTAAGACCCTTCTGAATGCAAAATAAGATACTCACACTTAATAGCTGCACATACAAAACATTAGTTCCATCCTAGACCATAGACCGGCTGCTGCCAATGTCATGACTCGTAATTTCAAACCAAACTAAATTTTTACGTGATTTTCTCTATAAATAGGGTCATCATCGGGGTGCATCAATGCATTTGTTTACTGCCAAACAAGACCACTAGTGGTTTTCTATTTAACCAGCAAGTGACAAAATGGTGCAACTTCTTTTAAATTCAAATTACTACAGAACATAAGAGTGTGAAAAGGAATTTTAATTGAACAAATGGATACATATAATAAATTCATACTCTACAACAGTGGAGATGTTGTAGATATCATCATGCTATTCGAAAACACAGATCCCTCTCACACCAGCTTATGTTCAGAGAATTTTTACCGAGTATTTGTAATCCCCACAAGAAGAGCTTGAATCCTTGTAATGGCATAAATGTGTAGTGGCTATGCTAAAATGGGGGTTTCTTCTCTGCAACAATTCTCCAATAAAAGAAATAATTGAAATTTTAAAGTAATGCCTGCCTACCAAATGCAATCATCTGTGTAACTGCTTGTGGTTAAGGTAAATCTCTCCTTATGCCCACGATTTTAGCAAGTACCACATGCATACATGACACTGCCATGCCACAAGTAAGCCAAAAAAGTAGCTTCCTACTTTTTGTTTCGTTTGTACACAGTTACACAAAGTCAAAAAGACCATACTCCACTTCTTCAAGGCATTAGAAACTACATCAGCATACATGATGAACACATCCAGTCCTTATAATTCCAAAAGACATTTGAAATTCAAGGCCAGGTCCTGTATTGATTTAACCATGTAATCTACTCTATTCAAAGAAGTTTAGATGAGCACAAACTTTGAAAGAAAGTTCTACCAATTCATTGATATCAATCTTGACTTAAAAAGTCCATTCAATTTGATATAGTGTCAAAAATCTAACTTTGCTACCTCAGCTCTCAGTGTCTCACTAATATACATAAATATATCATAGTTTACCACAAGGGTGATACATTGTAAAATGCATCAACCTATATATTGAATCCAAATATACCCCCATCCATGCAGAAAAGTAGAAAGAAGACACTTATCGATGTTATACTAACAAAAATTAGTAAAGATGAATGCACAAGTGTAAGGTTGCAACGTTGAGTTTCCGTCTAGCCCACAACATGTGCATCAAACTTAGAAAAACCAATCATCCATGGCTAAATCAAGGTTGGTAAAATTTAGACATGGAACTTGAAGAAAATATTCTTACCCATCAAAAAGAGCAGTTTATCAAGAAGAAAAATCAGTCATTGCCACCATCAATATTGTCACAAACTTATGAGAATCAGAGAATAGTAACTGCAAGCTCCTGCCAATCAATATTTAATACCATGAATCTTATGGCAATAAAGTTATACCAGGCTATCATAGAGACGCATACCCACACAATAAGTATTAAATGTAAAAGACTGGGAAAACCAATATTAAGAGTTGTGAACAAAAATTAGTGGAGGCAAGTATCTTGAGCTGTTGTTAGTCCACAACAAGTACATCAACCCAAGAAAAACTGATCATCCATGGAACAAATAGGGCTGGAAAAACTTTAGATACATTATGGATCTTGAAGAAAAATTTCCTATTGACCAAAATACCAGTGTAGCAGGATGAAAACACAGTCATGGCCACCATAATACTGTCACAAACCTATGACAGTCAGAGAATCAGTAATTTCAGTCCCCTCTCAATCAAAATATTTATGACAATAAAATTGTATAGGGGGGCCATAGAGCCATGTACCCACAATATCTACTAACTTAAAAGAACAAGAAAATCAATGCATGTGCCATGCAAACAGACGGAGGAGGGATGCAATACACCTGTACAGACAGAGGGGGAGTTGGCAAGTTTATTGTCTGCAAGGCACATTTTTTCTTAATGTGGCCTAAGACTTTGTAAATCAGGTGCAACTGGTTTTTGAAACAAACATTAAACCCTATATGCCTTTGTTCAAAGTATGTTAATATTTTGCTACAAAATCTAAACTTACAAATCAAATACAAATAAATATATTTCAAAATAAGACACAACATTGAACAAGAAGGAGGAAGCTAGTCAAGAAATCAACAATACACATTTACGATCATTTATGGCCCAACCTACACCTTACAATCAACAAAAAAATTAAGAAGTGAATAGGAAACATCCATGTCTAGACAAATCCACAAAAATTAAAAATAAATATAGAAACTGCATTTTGGTGTCAATTGATAGTGCAGAATGTAAGACCCGCAAGGTCCAGAAAGACAAAATATATCTGGAAAAAGTACAAGAGAAATAACAATTGTTAGAGTAGAATATAAAAAATTAAAGCAATAGATCTTTGCATGAAAAAGATAGGCAAACCAAGGAATCTTGGCTACATTTTGCACACTTAAAATCAAAAAATTAATTCTCATTGAAATCGAAATATACCATGCATACATGTGTCTCAAAGCACACATGGCTACATGCTAGTCATCATGCACGCAAATGCCCTTGCACTCATGAGGGCGTGAGGTATAATGCCTGAAATTTGAATGTGTACAAGACCCTTGCAGGCATGAGGTATAATGCATGAATGTGTACAAAAATGCACATGTAGCCCATGTGGTATAATATCTAGGCTCCTAATATGAATATATGGCAATTAGCATGTCTGTACTAGTCAGCAAGGCAATCCTGTTGCTTGCTCTGATGTTGTGATCTCACCAGTGCTGTTGTTCCTTGTGCAATTCAGCAACAAAATGCTGCCATGTGTATATTTTTCTAAAGAATCTACTTGATTTCATATATGAAAGACTAAATTTGCTACATATGCGAGAACATCTACACTAACAATCTTTCCATACCTGTAAATTAATCAAAATATACCATTGGAAGTTAATTACCATATATATTAAGTGTTCTGTACTCAATTTGAAGTACATGTAACGATGGCATGTAAACATGCTTCACAACTCTCAATAGTCCAACATTATCTACTCAGATTTATAGACCCATCAAACTTGTCCAAGGCTCAGACATGGATTTTTTTTATTATGATTTTTCATTGGAAACAGGTACTAAACTGATGTACCTGTATAACTTATTAGCTTTGCTGAAATGATAAGAATATAAAGATGATACAGTACATATAATAACAGTAATGATGCTGAAATGATAACATTATAAAGATGATACGGTACATATAATAACAGTAACATCATTAATTGTCAGCCATCATATTACTGGTGTCATTATGAATTCATGCATAATATAAATTTTGAAAACATCCACTGAGGCTGAGGAAAGCCTACAAAAATACAGAGTAAGAAACCAACAGCATGTGGATCGATGGTTTACAGGATAGGCATGCATAGTACAGAGGTATGTTGGAAAATAATACTTAAACTTATGTAGATATACCAAGTAAAAAATGTATACCTGCTGATAATTTGCCCCGTTTTTACTTCCATGCCATGTCTGCATCTGTAAGATGGGGAAATTGCAACCTCTCCTTGCTTGTGGTCTGCCTGACATATTCCTGTAGACCCCAATATATATGAATGCCATTTTTTTTCAAAAACTGCAACCGCTCTGTGTAGATTTCAGTAACTTATCAACTTTGCTGAAATGGTAACAATATAAAGATGATTACTCATTAATTGCCAGTGAAGGCACCGCTCAATGGATTTAAGCCTTGACAGTTAATGTAAAAGACCGCAGGCCTAATTATGTCTATTTAGTTTGTTTTTAAATACTTAAGAAAATTTCACAGCTTACAGCTGAAATTTACAAGATCTTTGTTTGGTTTACATTTATGTATAATTTTTTGTATTAGTTATTCTTATTATTATTCATTTTTTCAATGTTTAGGGTTAACTTGATAAGTAAGAAATTAGTGTTTCTTATTAAAAGAAAAAGATTTGAAGATTCTTGGTAAGAAATAATTTGATAGCAGTAGAATAAATAATGTTGCATTGAAATTTTGAAATAGGACTGAGATTGATATTATTAAATAGTTAAACATTTCATTTTTTGAAATTTTCTGGAATAGTATGTTCTAGGTTTTGGTATTATTTAAATTTTGAATTTATTCTAGAGTGAAAGTATAGATCTTTTGTAAACCCTAATTATTTTTAATGGTTTACAGAGTTAGTAATTTTGTTTCAGTAAACCTAATTACAATTTCTCATGAATGAACTAACTAGGTAAATAGTTAACCTAAAACACTGTTTACTAAGTTAAACCTAGTTTAAATATTTTATTGTTCCTATATTATTTATTTAGGTCTACTTACTAGATTTATAATGTATAAATTTACTAGTTTTAGTGTGTAAAATATTATACATAATAGTATGTATTATCTTAAACTTATTCTTCTATCTTTAATTAGTTAATTTAAATACTTTGAGTAGATAATACAAATGTAGCTAAGTTTTGTAAATAATTTACACAAATCCTATAGAAAGTAGTCATTTGCATATGCATTCAAGTTTTATTGAATCTACTTATCTGAAATAAAAATACCTGCTGTACTAGAGTTCTACCTTGCAAGAGGTGTGGAAAAATACAGTTTAGGTAAATTTTCCTATCTATCAATTTACTCAACAATGTCTCTACTTATTTACCCTAATCTAACTAGTTACTAGCTTTCACAGCATAAATAATTTTTCCTGTTTATCCCTAATAGCAATAAAACAACAATATTCTATAATCCTAAAAAACTCTTAACTTTTATGATGCAGTAAAATAAAATAATAACTGAAAATTATACAAGTAGAACTTGTAATATAGATGAGGTGACAACAGCTTAAGGAAGTTGTTCCTCCCAACCAACTCCTAGAGAAGAGCTAGATTGCAATTCTCAGGACCCTGAGCTTGTCTCCTGGTCCTCCTGGTAGAGTACTGGGTGCGAGATGTAGTCTTGAGATCCTCTACAACTCCACTAAGTTTTCAGCAGTAACTCAGCTCTGCTTACAGCAGTATGAACTCAGCTTAGATTAGTTGCACTAATTCAGTCTTCAACACTTATCCCCTCAAACATACTTTAGCTAGTCCCCTCCATCGAATTCACATGTGCACTTCATTCACATAGAATGATCACAATTCCAGAATGAGCAGCCTCAGTTGTCTTCAATGGGAAGTTTTATTAGCATGCCTAGGTCTTTTGGGTCAGTTTTTACTTAATGAGCCACCTGCTCCTATTCCACTTTCTTGGGGAATCATGACCACACAAATAGGGAAGTTGCCACTTGCAACATCTAGAAGTAGTTTGAGGATGTTGTCACTTGTCAATCTGCTCTCAACCCAGTCTCCTCCACCAAGTTACCAATAAACATTCATTTAACAGCTTCCCTAAGCTGTTTTCTCCTCTTTTTATTTATTTATTAATAAAATATTCTGCAATACATTAAATTATCCTTGATCCCACTTGGTCATTAATTACAAACTTTAACATAAAATATAACATAATGTTCCTCAATAACATAAAACTGTTTGGCAACTTCGGGCATGTGACATCAAGATAGTGGTGGTGAATAAAAGATACATTAAAATCGGTTGGGCCACATAAACGAAAGGGGATAGTCTCTGTTCGACTAAAGCTTTCCCTTACTAGACAGGAAAATGATCAACTTGATATAGAAGCAGATGATTCTGCCATTTTGTTTTCTGAATATTGCAATCTGCTTAGCACCAAATCCATTAATGAGGATTTTAAAAGGGATTTCGGTATGCCCGTGTACGATGAGTATGAGGAGGAATACCTGGAGGTTATACCCAAAGAGCCGGCTATAGAACCAAGGTCTGCTAATGGAGAAAATCAAGCTGCAATCCAAAGTCAGAGGGCTGAGATAGGAAAGTATAATAAGTTTGTTGAAGGTGACAGTCTGCCCTTGTGTTATTCCTCATTTGAATTAATAAGGCACGGACTTAAAGCCTCTAAGCGAAAACATAAGTTAGAGGATATGGTGCATTCCATAGACTTGTTTGGAACAGAAGATGATAAAGAGGAACAGTCATGCAGTCCCTCTCTGCTTATTGATACATCAAGAGTTTGTGATGAGGCATTGGGTCACAAAGAAGGAGGTAACAGTTCTCAAATAAATGCCTTTTTTAACTTTTCACCTTCAGGGATATCATCCCATAGAGAAAGATTGTGCTTGCTCGATTCTGTTGAAGAAAAAGCTGATCTCCATGCTGAGGCATATAAGGAAGGTGGGGTTTTAGCTCCAGAAATCTTGAACAAAAGGGTGGATATTTCATTTGAAAACAGTCCTGGGAATCCCTTTCAAAGATATTTCGAACATCAGCCTGCCAGCTCACCAGAGGAAGGGCGTTTTGGACAGCTTTCCCATGATGGACAAAGGACATAATATGTTGTAGGTTGCTATGCTTTCTATGACCCCATAGCAAAGTAAATGGAGAGGCTAGGTAATGGTAATGACTGGTTATATCTCTGCTATAAAGATCAATTTATTTGTCATAGCCTTCTGCCATTATGCATTTCATCTCTATTCTTAATCAAGCATGAAAAAGAAACAAAATCATTGGATAAGTTGCTTGATTGGCTTCATTGGAAGTCAGAATTCACTTAATTAAGCATGTATGCTCAATTAGGTAGAGTAGGTAGGTACAAATAAGCTTGAGGTCTATCGAGCATTTCCTTCAGTGTTGTTCAGTTTGTTTTCATTTTTAGTTGTAAGTTCAGGTTTTCAATCACAATCGTTCTCAGTTTCAGAGTATGGTTAAGAGCATAGTTTGCAGATTGACATAAAGTTGCTATAGCAGTAGCTCAGAGCATGTTGAATATTTCAAAGAAGGATTGGGGGAAACCCAATGGATTTGGCACTTGGTCTACGGGGTCCTTTTCTACCTCAATGGGAGGATAACATCCCTCATGGAGACAGCTGTTAGCACTCCATTTGCAACTATCAAGTTATGGGTTTGGAAGAATTCCAAAAGGATCCTGTTCAATGAAGAATTATAAAAACATCCCTCAGGTTATCCAATCGAAAGTTTCCATCGGTAAAGATCGTCAGATGGAGAAGAGACCTTAATCTATGGAGGTGGATCTTTTCAAAGATCAAGACATGCAGCAACAGGAATGAGATAAAGAGGCGTCGTAGATCAATGATCCAAGTTCACAATGGAGAAGATCAAAGACGGAGCGTGGTTCCGCGGGACGAAAGATGCGAGGAAATATTTAAGTTTGGTATTCACGAAGCCTGTTAAAGGGGACAAGCAATGAAAGGCCGAGATCAAGGTGAAGCCCGATCAATGGGCTAAGGCGATTTCACTGGGAAAACATGCGCGAAAGAAGGAGATTTTTTGAATCGTGAAATGGATTAAAGGACGAAGATATTTGATGGCAGAGATAAGAGTACGAGCAGATCCACGACCATAAATGATTTCACGGTTCAAACTAGCATGGATCAAGTTGAGATTCCAAATCACGAAAAGTGGTACTGGCTGCAGAGATCAATGGTCACAACAAAGGGTCGGGATTGATCGATGGATGTGAAGGATTCCGCATCTTGAAAGTGCTTGCTCGATTAGACAAGGGAATATTGGCCAAATATTAACGTGCCTGCGATTGGACAATCCCAATGAAAGCTGATCATGAATCGACGGATGGGGTCTAAAGAAATGTGGACGATGGATGCATAAGACACCCAAATCGAAGGGTTGAGAGGGTCTCAGGCTGTAGGTATCACATCCATGGCAAATCTGACATTAGAGAGGACGTTTGCACACATGATTTGCCTCCCGATAGATTAATTGATTCCTAGGACGCCATTTGTAGCATGCATACATGAGAAATCATCCCTGTGGCGAAGCCATATCACCTAAAGATGGGCAGCCTCTGTGTGGTTTGGCAAGCGGAAGTAAGGAAGTAGCCAGCGAATCTTCCCTTCACATCGGGCAAAGCAATCGCAACGAGGGAGACCATTTTGTTTCCTACATCACAAGAGCGAAGGAGTGTGAGAACATCCATTCCATCTGCTTTGCAGCTTGGGGTCGACTACATAGGGTCACACTCGAAAATGTTTTCGGCAGCCAATGAAGCAACGTGACTAGAACTCCAACAGGTAAAAGATCACCCGGCTCATGCCCTCACACATGTCAACACCCAGACACTCGATGATGGAATGTGCAAGAGTGCTGACCGGTCATTGCAAAGTCCAATCTCTTAGCCTTATATATATAACACCATCTTCCAAATCCTTTGTAATGTCAGGAATGATCTAGCATACTTTCAGAGCCCGAGGTTTCATTTTGTTGCGAGTCCATAGAAGTTTGAGAAATTGGCAATGGCAATTTGGTTGGAAAAGCTTGTCCATCTGGGTGTTTTGATGGTTGGTGAGTCAGTTTCTACACTTACCCGTTTCCTTGGTTTTCCATACCAAGGATGACACCAGCCATTGAGGCGCAGACTTGAAGAATTTTGAGAGATATACCCATATTTAGATGCCCACACCTCCAGTGGCACATTTCCTAGACACCCATGTCTCATAGGTGTTTTTCCATGAGGAACCCTTGACACCATCGCTGCCTCCAAAGCCTTCGCACAAGAATATAGTCTGAGGCTACGCTTTGTGGGAGCAATTGTTTGTATGGGAGCATCAAGGGTCCAATGCCTGCATAGCCCTCTTTACGAATTCCACTTGCCAAAGCTGATGGGGCTGGTGGAGATATGCTCCACCGTATTGCCTGTGGGAAATACCACCTCACAGAAGGTGAGGAGTACAAGAATGACAAGCTACTGCAAAGGCTTTCCTTTTCTAGAAGCAATACGACCCTTCTTCCAGAACCCCAGTCTAACAGTGTTACCTAGAGAGAGAGGGGATGTAGAGAAGGTTGAGCAAGTAAGGGAAACAAACTTCCCTACCAGTTTGTGTCCATGCAGAAAGGTGATTTTGAACACGGAGGAGACACAAAGGAAGGGACAAAAACGGCACTATGCTGACTCGACAAACCAGCTAGAGATTCCAAAACCCAGTCAATGGTGACTCTCTTGAAAGTGACCAGAAGGCATCGTCCTCGAGGTCTACAAGCGCAGCAACTGAAACGTTGAGCTGTCACCCAGGCCGAGCATGCCCACTTATTCTATAATGTCTATTACTATTTGTAAATCATGGCGATACTATCACACTCTAAACTGTTAGTGTCTGATTGTGACTAAAAACAGTTTCCAAGGTTTTGTTTCGGGGATTAGCCTTAGGTCTAAGATAGTATAAATATACTCCTGGTAGAGAGAGATAGGGGTTGGTTGGGAAACTTTCAAGGGTCGAGGCTCTCCATTGTAATTTGTTTCTAGCTTCCCATGATGTGAATAAAATTGCAGAGAAATGAAAATTCTTCATGGGAGAGATTTTTGCGTCGTATTTTCTTTCAATATGTAACTTTCTTACGTGAATGTTTATCCTATTTTCATTCCAGTTTGTTATTTTCTTTCATGTTTTGATAGTAGTGTATAAGGGCCAGAATTCATCATGTATGCTCTCGGCCCTTTGTTTCAAACATTTTTAAACAATTTCTTCTAAAGTCACGCAGAATTCATCCTGAAAATTCTCTGCGTGATGGATTGTTTCCTCTCATCCACTAGCCACATGCTAAATATCTCCTGATTGAAAGATGGGAAGCTACCTTGCCTCTGTCTGTAAATTTCCACAATTATTTACCTCCTGCAATATGTTCCATACCAGGACTGTCGACTCCATTGCCCAATGGTCCTCCTCTCCAATCATCCCACCTACACCTTATAACAACATACCTGCCCCATTCAGAAATATAACCTCCTGACCATTCTCGATTGAATATCTTGCATGAGAAAATTTGGTAAGTAAACGAGAAATCCCTCTTTGATTGTGCTGGTCCAGAAGCGTAGTCTAAAACGGTTCTGTTGTTACCTGGGAACGAGCCTTCCGCCAACCTTTGGTTCAATCTTGGTGCTAATAGACTCCTCCCTCGATCGTGAATGAACAGAATGATCACCCCCCAACCCCGACGCTCAGGAACAACAAAACCTTCATGCGCCTCGGAGAAAGGACAAACTGACACGCATCACGTTATTCCTTAGTGCAGAAGCAAGAATGTGGCTTCCCAGGATGTAGATCTACAGGATTGCTCAGACAAGAAATCAGACTGCAATGCCTTGCTCTTCCCAAGGTATGAACTGCCTCATCCAACTTTTGGAAGAAATTAATGATTGAGGACATAGGACAAAAATTTAGTTGGGGATTTCATGGGTGTCGCCATTGACATTTGGTCACACCCTATTGCCTCAGGAGTTTGACTAACTCCCCTCCCTATCCCTTGTGAAATCATGCCCCCATCTCTTTAACATTTGCAGTCTCATAGTTGGTTGTGGTATTATATTAATTTGTACATTTACATGATATATCAAAATATATATTGTGCTTGACTTAGCACAAAAAACCATAGGTATCAACCCTGATCACTTATCCACAAAACATCAATCACTAGTAGGGCCTTGTCCTTGAGCTCCTCGCCATGATTTTCATATAATATTTACATCATGTACAATTAAATACCATGGGGTCAAAACTGGGGTATTACATTCTGCATCTACAACTTCCTCCTCTTCTCCTTCTTCTTTAACATACACAACTTCCCCTTATATTCATCTTCCTCTTTAGTCTCTCCTAAAGCTAACTTTCCTTCATTAATTTCCATTGTATTCTCCTCCAGATTATATAGGACTTCAAATATGTTTTGATTTAGATAAGACTCTTCAACATGCAAAACATTACAATTTTGAACTTCATTATGCTGATAACTTTGTCTTCTAGACTAAACCCATTGATAGCATTATTTTTATGAGGAGGATTTGATGTCTTAATTGATTCTCTTGATTTGATTGAGAGAAATGGCTTCCATTAATGGCCTTATTTACATCTAAAGAGGCCCAATGTGATTTAGGACAATTCTTATGGAAGTGTCCATTTAAAAGGAATTTTCTCATAGATAACGAGTTGTTTGTGAGATACCCTTCCAAATTAATCTACAGAACTTCCATCATACTTGTCTTGATTTCAATTTCAACACAAATTCATGCACAAGAAAAAGGGTTCCCCTTTGGATTTTTTTATTAATATATATTCCTTTCTTATTCCCAATATCTTTGACAGTACCTTAGTCCCAAAATATTAGGGGCAAATGAGGAAATCTAACCCAAACAAAAACATAAGTTAACTCTTGCTTTGGATTAAAATCAAGGGAAGAAGGAGATAACTACAAGCCCTTAGAGCCCATAAAGTAAGGTCTAGAGTGAAAAATCAAATCATTGGATTCCTTATTTGGGAAGAAAAAAATAAACCCGCACTATAGCAAAAAATGATAAATGATTTTGATTTTTTTGGAGTCCAAAATTTAGTTGTCCATGCTTCAACTACTTTCGGGTTTTGCCAGAGGCTTAAGAATTTCCCAATCATAGTTGTTTTAGATAGAAAAAGAGCCTTTCGTCTCATCTCCTTTGAGGAAAGAAATAATTGAGGTACTTCCTCAAGTCATTTAACAAATTTTTGGCAAGAATTCTCCATTCTTTATGTCAAATAAAGGGACCAACAAGAGATTTAAATGCCTCAAATTTGAATTCCTCCTCCATACTCATATTAGTTGAAATCATAAAATGACTATAACTTCCACAATAGGCACTCAATATTACACATCTCATTCTAGATTTGGAAGAACATGAGAACCTATAGCGATCACATGACTACACTTCATGACAACGACAATGAGGAAAAGTACAACGTCCAAATCTGATATTCCCCCAAGTTGACAACACGAAACGTTCTTAGTGATGCAGATTTGATCCAAAATTAAGGACCCACAATGAGCACAAAACTATGCTTCATAACTTTTGGTAGCAACAATAAGGATCAAGTTCACTAAAAGATTTTGGGCTTGAAGCACAATATTCAAATTTGAGTTTTCCCTAGCCGTGAACCCATGCCTTCCTCCCTTGTGCACATCACTTTAATATACTATTAATTAATAAACACGAGAATTTATATTTATATAAATATTTTTTGAATTATTGATATGTTTTTATATAATAAATGATAAAAAAAATTATTAATAATAATTTTGGTTTATGGAATTAAACTATGAAATTCTTTATTTTGACATTTAAAACCTCTGTGGAGAGGACTCCTCTCACACAATTCATTTCCAAAAATCTAAATTATTAATATGGCTAACTGTGAAAACTTTAATTCTCAAATTTTAAAGCTCTATGAAGAGGACTACTCTCAGACAATTCAATTCCAAAAACATAACTATTATTATAGCTAACTATGAAAACCTTCATTCTCATATTTTAAACCTCTATGGAGAGGATTACTCCCACATAGTTCAAATCTAGAAACCTAAACTATTACTATATGGCTAACTATGAAAAGCTTCACTCTCATATTTTTAAACCTATATGGAGAGGCTTACTCTCACATAGTCCAATTCCAAAAACCTAAACTATTACTATGACTAACTATGAAAACCATCATTCTCAAATTTTAAACCTTTATGGAGAGGACTACTCTCACACAGTTCAATTCCAAAAACTTCAACGATTACTATGGCTAATTGTGAAAACCTTCATTCTTAAACTTTAAATCCCTATGTAGAGGACTACTCTCACAAAGTTAAATTTTATAAACCTAAACTATTACTATGGCTAACTAATAAAGTTACCTTCATTCTCATATTTTAAACCTCTTTAGAGAGGACTCCTCTCACACACTTCAATTCCAAAAACCTAAACTATTACTATTTCTAATTGTGAAAACCTCCATTTGCATATTTTAAATCTCTAGACGACTACTCTAACATAGTTCAATTCTAGAAACTTAAACTATTATTATAGTTAACTATGAAAACCACCATTCTCAAATAATACTAATTATTATATAATTAAAAAAATAAGAAGGTTAGAAAACTCCCCACACATATAATAATTTAATGTTGGTATAAGAGAATTTAATAACCATCCTCATCAATAAAAATAAATAAAAATAAAAAAATTATTAATTTAAAATTATTAATAAAACAACATTTTAACAATATTTTTTTTTTATTTACAAAAATGTTTTTTTTTACCAATATTAATAAATTTTATTTTTTAATTTTAAAATATTAATAAAACAACTTCATTTTAACAAAAAAAAAAAAAAATTACTTTTATTTAAAAATATTAATAAAAATATTTATTTTTAATTTTTATCTATTTATGTTGCCCCTAACATTTTGATTTTACATTTAAGCGATAAACAAAAGGAAAAACAAGTTTTTATATTATTTTGAACCATACCATTTGGATGGAAAACGACCTAATCTTTCTCAAACTTTTATATCTCTGATACTTTCAATTTTCATCCCATTTCAACTTTATAGCATTTGAACGTAATAAACGGTAGTAAAAAGGAGATACGGAAAATGAAACGAAAACGTCACATCAACCTTGAAGTAAGTAGTCATACTGATACATCATAATAATTAATTTCTCTGAAAACAATAATGATTGATGTAGATGTCTTACCGAATTCTTTAGCGTGTATACAGAGGTGAAATCATTACTGATGTACACCTTTACCTAATGCTTAGTGGGTACCCACATCGTATATGTAAAGATTTTTTTTTCTAACCCTGAGAACCTCTTTATGTTGTCCAGAGAAACTGCACCACGTGGATACTTAAACTTAGGAACCCAATTAAATACCTAAACCTATGAGCCGCGGTTAACCGTCAAACCCGGTGATAACAGCAAAACATACATGTCAAGATATATGGAGTATTTGGCCATAACAACGGCAATACTCGTATTCTTAACTGCTCTCCAAGATGAGTAAGCTTGTGTCATTGGACGAGGAGTGTAAGTTATAATAAAATCAAGATATATTGAAAAAACATCAAATTGAAATTTATTAATGAGATTAAATGTAATAAGAATAGATAGATAATATTACGTTAACTTGTCAATGGTAAACAACAGTTATAACCAGTTTTTTTGGAAAGCCTTCATTATGATAGTTTAGCCAACTTTCCACTATGGTAAAACATATTATGAAAATTTGCCCAACTTAATATAATTTGGAGAAGAGGCATTGGAGTGAAAATTTGGCGTGGCAATGCCCAAATTCTTTCTTTTCTCTTTAAAGCATTCTAGTGAAAATTTTGCATGGTAATGCAAGTTTATCTAAAACATTGTTGTTTTTTAAATGATAAGATTTATTTTATTTGGATGATCACAAAATCTGATATAATAAATAATAAAGTTTTTTTTTAAAATGATAAAGTAAATTTAAGTAAAGAGTCTCTTTGTCTTTATTAATCATATGTATTTTGGCTTTTCTTGATGGTGCATCTTAGGAAGATGGTTGAAAATGTGGTGTTGGAGCTATTCTAGTGATGAATGAATATTTGGTTTACAAGATTAGAATGAATTGTGGGGAGGGTCAAACACTCGTGCAGAGCTGCTAGCACTTTGGGATTTACTTTTATTTGCAAGATATAAACAAGTTGATCATTTACAAGTGGTTGGTGACTCCAAAGCCATCTTTGATCGGGCGTTAAGGAAGAATTCATTATAGGTGGCTTCTTTACAATATTAGCAAACGACATTACAATTTTTAGTTTTAGAGTTTCACTGGTTCAAGCTCAACATGTTTTTATGGAATTTAACTTTGAGAGAGATGGATTATCAAAACAAGCTTTGTTCTTAGAAGAGAAAAAATTACTTGTCTATGCTCAAACTGAATGTGCTTGGGGTCCAAAAGAAAGTATCTCTCTTTTCTAATTATAGTCGTCTTTAATGGATCTGTGTTGTAATTAGTTGTTGTTTCTGTGGGAGTTGGTTATTGTCATGTCCCTTCCCATTAATCCGACCCACAGAAGCAACATTAACGATATACGGGGCGCTAAATTTCGTCCTAATGGACAAATTATAAAATTCATAAACATTGAAATGTGCATGTAGATGCATAAATATAAACACAATGGAATTAAAATCATCTACACACACAACATGCCTATACTAGCATACCTATCATAGGCATTACGATAAAATCATGCAAAGAAATAAACTCTTTTTCATGTTATTCATAGACATTCAAGTTAACAATTCAAACATAATCATCTCTTTCAATTCAACTTAATTAAATAAACATTAACAATACACAAATGACATATTTAAAGACAACATTAGACACTTATCTTTTAACTGAAATTGTCCAAGCAACTAGCTATGGAAGAGCAATATTCCACCCAATCGTAGGTCTCTGTTCAACCTATTTTATTTCAACTAAGAGCCCACACCTTAGCTAGGATATGTATCCACTAAGGTAGAACTACGCAGGCTCACTCACAGCCATTGGCACAAACACTCATGCTAAGCCAGCACATAATTGGGTTTATCAAGCATGCAGGGATATAAGGAAGGAGAATGGTGAGCCAGTGAGCTCAACCACGGAGCTACAGGCATCTCAATTTCACTTCAAAAAATATTACCACCAACAATACCTACCACACCCAACACAAGGAAGGTTCCCTTCTCTGCTACACAGTCCCTTAGGCACCCTTTCCCTCTAGTGCTATTTAGGGTGGGCAAAGATACTTTCCTTCATTGGATTTTCTCGATTTATAGCCATGTGACCTTCAACCACGAAATTCAACTTCAAGGCCTCTAAATCTTGGTCTTCCTACAGATTTTCGATCCTTTGAAACTCTCAATTTCACCCTAGGTTTTATGTCTATGGATTCCCCATTGGATTTTACTACTCACGTGAATTTCTTGGCATTTTAATGATCTAAAACATGGCTTCTTTTTTGGTTGCGATTTCTGGCTTTTCCACAGTTAGGAATGCATAACAGGCCGAGAATTTATGTCTTGTTGTTCCAAGATGGAATGGGGATGATCGAAAATGAATTCCTATGAGGGAAATTGACTTCTAGTCAAGAAAACCGAACCCATACTCAACCATTGGAATTTTTGAGTTTCACCCATGCTCTATTAAATTCATGAGTTGATTTCTAAGTTGCCTTCTTACAACAGAATTAAAGAACAACGAGGGAGTCTACTTGGGTAGTTGTTTTCCATTTATGACACATGATTTCTCAATATGACACTTGAAAACAATGGATTAAACCCCACAACCCCTCACCTCTCCCTAGTGGATTTTAGTTTCTTTCATAGCCAGATATTGGTATTTTATTTGCATTATAAATATTTAAATATTTGGGTTAAAAAAAGTGTTATGATGAATTTGAGATGGTTTATATTTAAAATTGTTGATTCTATAAGAAAACGATTTTTTGTTTTCCATAATTTTGATATGGTTTTAGTATGATTTCAATTTTCTCTTAAAATATATTAATATTTTTTTGTTTAACTATATATTAAAATTGATCTTCAACAAATTTTAATTTATAAATTTGTAACAATATGATTCTTCTAACTTTTTTCAAGGAAAAATGTCACATTTTTATTACCCCCAAAAAGGCATAAAAACACATTTCTCTGGTGCCCCTAGCATGGAGTACATTGCAAAAAACCACTTTACAAAATAAAATTGTTACGAGACTTTTAGTACTATTCATATAGTTCTAGTTGTTTTTGGACTTTGCCAACAAATCATACTTTTACTCAAGTATAAGAATTATCTTGGAAGTAGCAGGAGACCCTCCTTTGACAAACCAACAATGGCTCAATTAAATTCTTTGAAGATATGCAAGATTTTGAAGGAATTATAAGCACCAACTAATTCCTTAAGATGCACTCCAATTGACTAAAGATTATTCTTACTTAATTAAATTGCATGATTCATACAATTTACCATCAATGTCAAGTCCCCAAACACTTACAAGTCACATACTTTTCCATCCCATGTGATCTTGAGCAAAGACCAAAGAGCCAAAAATACTACCAAATTGTTGGACCCCATTGTTAGGCAAAGTGTTCCTATGGTTGGGGTGAGGTCACCAACGTACTAGGGTTACAGATAGACATGTAAAGTTATGCGAATACAATGAATTAGAAAAAGTTCAAGGGTTAGGGGGGTTTATATCTTACAAACTGAAGGTTGATCCAAGCCTTTCCTTGAGTCCTCTTTCTCTCCAATCAATGAACCGACAAAATCACTTCAGACCTTCCTCAAACCAATTTGACTACATATGAAACATTGATATTCAGGAAAACATGAAACTTGATCTAATAAGCATCAACATAATCAAAACCTAAGACATACACAATAATTTGGAAAGGGGAGAAAGCCAAGTATTTATTAATCAATGAAACAAGTACAAAATATACCTTATCATCAATCAAGGCACCTCATGAAACCTTCAATCTGGCTCACCTGCTTCTCTCCTCCAAGTATTTTAACCTCCAAGCTCTACATCAAGCATAGATGTCAACTAGGGCGTAGGTGAGGGGGATGAGAGTCCAAATTATCCCAGGATAAAAATATTGTAGTCCAAGTCCTTTTCATGGTCCCCACTCCCTCTCTTATATATAAAATGGAGAAGATAGGGTTGAGGAAGGAGTAGTTACAATTGAGGAGGTAGTTCCAAAACCACCCAAATAACCCATTTTTTTGAGACTTTTTATAATTTTAGGAATTTTTGAGGTACACGCTAGTGGAACAAAGGAAAGTAGCATGTCATAGGCTAGTGGAGTGCTAGAAAAACGTATGTTTAAGGTCAAAAACATTAGTTGAACACTAGCAACTTGTGTTTTTGGGAAAATATGCATTTTTTTAGGGTTTTCTAGGGGTTTTCAAGAGTTGATTTGGTATGGAAACTTTTTCATTAGATTTCTATGTATCCAATGAACCAATAAATGGGTATAGGGATGATATAGAAGTCCCAAATATGGATCTTCCAGCCATTGAATATCCTTTGGGTGAGCGACAATAAGTTTATGCAGTGTTGTCATGCAAGTGTCATCATGCGACCGAAACATGTAAGTGTCGTCACTAACAGAGAAGTGCCAATTTTTTCTATGAAAATAGATAAAGTGATAATTTGAATGATACATAATACCTCCAATGTCGCACTATTATCCTCAACTTAACATGCACCATCGTAAAATCCCCACTAGGAGCTCTTATTCACCCACAAGTCCCTTATCATCCAAGGATTTTACATAATGGATGTCACTTTGAAAAACTAAGGGATACAAATTCCCGCAAAAGTTTGAAAGGTAGGAATCCTACACACTTTAAACAATAATTTATTTCTCATTGTCCAAACTCCCATTGGTACAATAAGAAAGGAAAGACCTCGAAATTTTTTCAACTCTCACTGAATAAACGAGGTCCTCAAACAATATTTTGCAGTATTGTCTTCACTCCATAAATTATAAATCTTAATCCCCTTTTCCATATCATCTCACACTTGGAAAATATAAGAAAAAATGATAAATAGATGATCCACATTCTCCTCAGTTTCTCAACACAAACAACAAATACTTGGAACTTGTACTTCATGTTTCAAGAAGAAGTCCCCCATCAACAACTTATTCTTCAACGCCATCTGCATAAAAATATGACTCTTGAAAGGAGCCTCTGTATTCCAAAATTTGGACCACCACCAAGTGACCACCCACAACTTTCACAGTGGTCATCTATCATAAAAACATTGTAACCCAATCAAACAGTCTAAGTTCCTCCTATATTGTTTCCAACACAATATAATTTATTTGGCTCCACTAGCAACCCGATATGGGTCCTCCATAGACAAAGTGTACATTTATTCCATTCTTGCACCAAATCTTCGGGAAAATTAAAATCTCACACTATGTTCCATCCTTTATTCCACACGTAAGTAGTAGATGCATTCAGCCATTGAGATAAATTGGACTTCACATTCCCTCAAATAATTGATAAGATCTAGAGAAAGAGAATATTCGCAGCCACATCCCATTACCGCATAGATTCCAATCATAATCAGATGGCCATTGCTAACTTTCCATGCCAATAAAGACCAAATTATAGTATAAGACATCACCATAGATATACATTGATTGTAGCCTCCCCTGTATGACTTCTCCTCCCTTCTAATACAACACAACTTATTCAAGGGTGTATTTTGCCCCGAATGTAAATATGTAATTATGTATGATTTTTAATGAACTGTAAGCTTGAGGCATAGGTTTTGATGACCTCGATATTGTTATGTAGTTTTATGTTATGTGTATAACCACTTAATTTATGGTTGTTAAGCTAGTAGTTGAAGTTAGGCTCATAGTGGTATCATCGGAGTTAAGCTAATAGTTGTATCTAATAGTTAATTTAAATGTTAATTTATAAAGCTTAAACTAAGCATTATGCATATTACAGTTCTTGGTGCATGGTTTCAGTGCAATCAAGGTCAAATTCTCGTGCTAAGTGATGGAGTTTATCTAGATTTAATTTAATAGTTGTATCACTATTAGAATAATCTAATAGTTATCTAATATAACCGTGATTAGAGTTGAAGTTAAGCGAATAGTTGTAGAATCATTGGAGTTAATCTAATATGAATAGTTGTAACTAATAATCGAATAGTTGAAGATGAATTTAGCTAGATGCAAATGCAGTTGGACTAAGCCTTAAGTGATTAGAGTTGGAGTTAAGCTAATAGTTGTAAAATCATTAGAGTTAAGCTAATAGTTGTGTCTAATAGTTATCCAATATAACTGTGATTAGAGTTAAAGTTAAGCTAATAGTTCTAGAATCATTGGAGTTAAGCTAATAGTTCTATCTAATAATGCATGGAGTTAAACTCGTAGCTGTAGATCTAATAATCTAATAGTTGAAGATTAATTTTAATTTTTACAACTATCACTAATTGTACTTATCACATGTTAATTAAGCTATTTTTTAGTTTTTTGTTATTATTAATTATTAATTTTGAATGACACCCATAGAATCAATCTGGAGTACACTTGTCTCATTCTCGTTTAATCTTAAACGAGGCCCATAAAATCAATCTAGATAGTATATTTGTCTTATTCTCGTACTTAGATGAAAAAACATAAATAGTAGTCCACCCAAAATTCTGAAATATATACACCTTGGCCTTAGACATAAGTAAAAAGTAATCTAAAATTACAAGTTAAAAATGGTCACCACTCTCATAAGAAAAAGTTGGAGTTTGACACAAAGATCATTACATATACACTATTCATAACAATCACAAAAATTTGTTGTCATTTTAGATCAATAGACTCGTTCAAATTTTGTTCCCCTATGACTCTGTGAGATACTCATGGAGCAAGAGCGAGCAAATAAGAAATTTTGTTCCCCTCTAACTTTGCTAGATACTCAGCCTTCCCATAATGGAGCAAGAGCGAGCAAATGAGGTGAAGAAGGATGGACATAGAGCTAGAGGCACTGTTAACAGTTCACGTCGGTAACAAGTGTGTCGCGAAGGTCACTCCTTGTGGTCTATGTGGGATATAACCACCTCAATCTGGGGTCTTAATTACAATATTAAAGAAGTTAAGTGTTTTAATTAAAACTAAGAATAGAATTTGAAGAACATTTTTTAATTATAAAAATAAAAATAAATTATGATTGTTTTTACTTGGTAAAATTACTTCAAATACATTTTTCTACGTAAAGTTCAACACTGGTGAAGTCCATTGTGTGTCTTTGTTACGTTACTTTGACTTCTTACCCCCACATTCTTGCCACCTTGAGAAATTTACAATCAAAACTATGACTTCTCCATGTCATATTGTAATTCGGCAACTCTAAGAAGTTTGGTTTAACATTACATGACTCCTTCAATCACGAAGGCTGAGAATTAGTCATTGAATGTTGTACTCACACCGCCACACGTCGCGTCACTATCTGCTTCAAGTCCTTGCACGTTTTCAATCTCCAAGATTCCTGTCAAGATCCATTTTGAACGTTGAATTAACCTATCGATTTTGAACGTTGAACGACACCCTCTAACGCTCCACATGGCACTAATATATGACGATCCCCTACTACTGTTTATATATATTTATATATCACAGACCATCCATTCATTCACAACCGGAGGTTGTATTGGAATTGAACCGGCTACTAGATATCACAGAGCATCGCTTGTCTGTTAGGCTGCCATTGATTCACAACCCGAGGTTGTATTGGAATTGTTTAGGCTACTAGAGGTCAGCTAAATGGGCAACTGTATCGCACCTTCTACCCTTAAACTTGTTTCCAACGAAGTCTGTGGCGGCCTACATGAGCAGCCCATTCTTCCTTTTGGGGACAATAGGAATGGCCGAGAGGGACAGAAGTGCCAAGACACAACAAGAAGCAGATCAAGCGAAAGCAAAGAAGCAGAAGATTTCACCCTTTCGAAACCGGCGGTTCCGTGTAAGAACACAGAAGGAGGAATTGTGAGGGTTAAGGTTGTAATCAGAAAGCAAGAACTGGTGGAATTGCTGTCTAATGGTTTGGCTAAGGGGGCTGCCATAGAGGTTCTGTTGGTGGAGCTTCAAACTAAATTAGGTAATCAGAGTAGTACAGCAGTATATAATCCATGTCAAGAGAATTGTCACAGCGGATGGAGGCCGTCGTTACAGAGCATCCCTGAAGAGAAGAATACTAATTATTAATAATTCGCAATGGGATTGATCTTCTAATTAGTTGAAATGAGTTGCCAAGACAGTGCTGCTCTTGAAATTAGGTTCTCTCTGTGTTTGAGGACTCTACTTTTTAATGGTGCTATCATGCATCATACGATGAACATAGCTATGGTTATCTTGTAAATTTGGCAGATAAAGGGGAAATAGGGCGAGACTACATCTATTGGTGTTAAGAAAGCCCAGAAAACAGTTGGACTGCTATCAACAAACTGTATTTTTCCCTTTGAAATCTACATATTCATTGCAACTGACAATTGTCATGTTAATAGAGATTATGTCTGAATTGTGAATCTTGCATCTGAGGCTGTTGAAATGATAGTGCCTTCCATTTTTCTTTGACGTTTTCTGGGGTTCTCGGATGTAAGCAGCGTTGTCGTTGAAGATTTGAATACCTCTCACTATACAGTCTGATTAGGATTTGATTTTGTGTTAGAAGCACCACCGTACAAATCGCCCAAGAATGGGGAATCTAATAAATCCAACAAATCCATTGATGCGGCAAAGCAATACCCTATGTTACCAGAAACGAGAAATGGAAACGAAACGAGAAACGAGAACGGTACCAGAAATGAAGTTTCCAGGTTTCACAAGTATAAGAAATGAGGAGAGAGAAAAACAAAAATTGAATTAATTAAAATATATAAATTAAATATTGTAACAATTACAGATTTTAATACTAACTGGACTTAGTTCGGCATTTCAAACTCCAAGCTCCAACCAGCTTCACCCAGTTAATTTTAGGTTCAGAGACTAACAAACTCCAGGTTCATCCAACCCCGAATTGAAGAATGGAAACCAATTCAGTGTAGGTTTAAAGCGGAAAAACAGAGTAGGAAGAAATCATAAATTTACTTATTATTATTATGGCTCATTTGTTTACCTTACTTGATTTGGGCCATTGTGAATTCTCAGATTCAAGAAAACATTTAAGGGATTCACGGTATAAAAGTGTTCTTTATACATTAATGTAATTTGCAGGACACAACCTTCTATACAAATATTCACAAAGGCCAGATCGTGTAACAATTTTCTTTTGTCATTTATGTCTCTGTGTAAAGTATTTATGCAAATACAAGGTACTGTGTAAGAATTTCCAAAACTGACTCTTTTATGTACCTTTAATATATGAGATTAAATTTGTTGGTTTGATTACTTTAATTAGGTGTCATATTGTTGGATTCATTATTTTAATGCCTAGTAATTCATTTACATGTCAAGGATGATTCAAGACTTTCACAAACTCTTAGGGTGCCCCTAATGCTTCTTCATCTTTGGCAATAATAATTTCCTTACTCATTACCACTACAAAGATTTATATGCTCTTCTTAACTTCTTTTGCACCTACCATTTTTAATTATTGTGATATACACACTAAGACTCCAGTGCCCAATGGAAAGGCTTTCAGTATGAAGGTTTTACTGTGGTTTTATTCCAGTCAGCTATGCCTTACCTTCAACCTTTATTTCTGTTTTTATTTATCTAAATCTGACATTCTTTCCAATAAATGTTGTGATTTGAGTTGCTTCTGTATTGACAGTGAGTATCCAACTCTCCGAGAATCATGGAAGGTTACCCCCTCTGGCCCAAGAGATAACTTGAGGTCTAAAGTGGGTCCTAGATGCCTTAGCATAGTTTCTAAGTAGCCCGGATAACTTGAGGTCTAAAGTGGGTCCTAGATGCCTTAGCATAGTTTCTAAGTTATCGAGAAACAATCAAGGGCATAATTTCAAAGTGGGTTTCTCTTCTCACTACTTGGGTTTCCCACTATAAATCGACATGTTCAGCTATTGTGATTCTCACTATGTTGTTATTTATTGTGTTATGATATCACTAAAAACTATGACAATCTTTAAGTGGCTCATTCTTTTAAAAATCTATATATAATTATGCGACAAAAAAACAATATTAAAGTTTATTTTTTATTATCTTTGTTCTTTTTTATTTATATTGATTATCTATTTAAGATAAATCTTTCATGTTGGACATATAGTTTTCAACATGTTATAAAAACTGTGACAGATGTATCCTCTAACATTGTCACTTTGTCACTTTGTGAAGAGCCGAAATCACAGTCAAATGGTGAACCAATGAACTGTTAAGGAAGTGAACACAAAAAAAATTAGCATGTCACGACTTAAAATAGACAGAGCAACCTCTTCCCATATGTGTATTGACTGTTTATCAATGACCATCAAATAATAATGTTTCAAGCGTAGACTTGCCCATGATCTTAAAGTCGAGAGAGAATGAACAAGCATTTACTGCAGTGATTAACCTTAATTTCTAAGCATAATCATTACCATAAAACAAGAGCTCCCACTTTAGTATCTCTATAAAAAAAAGCTATCCACAGACCAGATATCAACCAGATATCAACAGTTGATTTATACTCTGAATATATAAAAAAGCTATTCACAGACAGACCAGATATCAACGGTTGATTTATACTCTGAATAAATCAATATTAGTTCTAGTGCACAAAACCAGCGAGTAACAACATACTCTGTCACAATATCTGTTTCTGAAGTAATTCATGCAAGCCAAAAATCACATATTTTTAGGTCACGGATTGCATTTAGAATACAATTACTGGGTTTCATATATGTATGCAGAATATTTGATTTAAGTGCATGTACTCAATCCGTTTTAAATTTCGATAGTTGATATGGGACATAGGGGTGGCACGTGTAGGGGGATTTTTCTGGATCCCGATGGAAATACAGTGATCACCTATGAATGGGACAGGAAACTAATTACGAGGTTGAGAGGTATGCATTAAATATGGGCTTGGAATTCATCATTGTTCTCAAAATTCATGAAGTATCGATTCTAGAAGACTATCTGTTGGTAATCACTCAAGCAAGGAGGAAAGTTGTTAGAGAGGAAACAGTAGTTGGACGTCCTCAACAGCAGATCATTGGTGACCTCAACTGATAAGGGACTTCAATCTTCTTCATATTCGAAGGCACAATAATCAAGTGCCAGGTTAAGACTAGGATGCATTCTTCATAGTTATATTAACATAAAATTTCACCATGCTGCTAGTGACATTAATCTTAGCATAACCAAATGCCGACAATGAAATCTAAGGTCTGTATCATTAAAGCCCTCCAGAGTCAGTCTAGAAGGAGAGTAAATTAAAATTGCAGTAACCCATTACCAAAAGAAATCCAAAAAAGAAAAGGACGACGAGTCTAACCTTAGGTTGAAGCTCTAAATTGCAGTCACCCATAACCAAAAGAAATGAAAAGGACAACGAGTCAAACCTTAGGTTGAAGCTCTGGTCCTGGTTCGCCTGCTATAACCTTCTCCTTCTCCTTTGGCTAGCTTGCAATATAGGGTGGAGAAGAATGTTGAGGCACATATACATAACCAAACCTTATATAGCACAAAAAAACAAATCGGTTGAATCGTTGAGTGGAGTAAAATCAAGCCAAATTACACTGTAAATGAAAATTTAAAAAATAAACAGGGAAACAAGGTGGGTTGAAGCTTCGAAAATGGATTTGCGAATATTTTATTTGGAAAAATAAGAAAGGGGACCAGATGTGGGGAAGCTTTTCCTCCTCTTTTACCTGGGTTCATGCCATATCAAACTGCACACAAGCTTCCCTCTACACATCGATCTCCACAGAGTTGTAGTCGGCTCTTTTTTTACAACAACAAGCAACTCCTCTGCACACGGAGAAAAATCGCAGAGCCTCTCCTCCTGCCACTAGCCCCGTCCTCATCAGTGGCACTGGCCCCGTCCTCACTGTTCTCACAGCAGCGTTTTCTCTCCCACGCTCTATAACATCGAGCCCATGAACAATTTAAGCCACTAAAGTCTGAAACTGACCTCTGAAACTGACCTGTGAAAGGAAAACACTAATAAGGCAAGACTCAAACTTCAATGTTGAGCAGACTTGGGACGGGCGGTGGGCGGTGGTGGGCGGCAGAGAGCAGGCTTCCTTGCCGAACACTCCCTCGTCATTTAATTCAGCATTTACTTCATCTGATTTACCACCCAGCAAGTCATCTTGACAAAAATTATGATCTGCAGAAGAAACGGTCATCAACAATCCACGTTCTAAGAAAAACCGCAAAACATTTTTTCCAAAACCGTTGTCTGGAACGGATCGTTTCGTAAGAAACGGTTTCTCCAATTTAGAAACGGAAACGGCCATAAGAAACCGCGGTTTTCGTTTCGTTTCCGTTTCTACTTCGTTTTCCTAGAGAAACGCATAGACCCGTCACGTTTCTGGTAACATAGGCAATACCATATCGCCAATCACAAAATCATCCATAGGCAATTCAAAAGTCATAGTCAGAAGATTTACGGAGTCATGACATTTATATCAAACCATTCTGCACATTAAAGTCTCTAAATATAGTTACATAATAACTTTTTCAGCTTAACACCGTCTTTCCTCCAGAGCCGGGACTTATTACTCCAAACCTCTAGAACCCAATACCTGGATAATCGGTATTACCCGATATGGGTAGGAGTTAACAGAAACATATGGCTTCCAAGATATTGATGCTCAGGTAAGATGTATGAGTCCTGTCTAAGAGGATCATCCAGATAAAAATTGTTAAAGATTAGAAAAGACAGTAAAGGACTGAAAAAACTCAATGGGCATATTGATTGCCTTGGCAATGGAATTACCTTCTCAATATTAATATTAAGCACCAGTATTTATAAGGCTACATAATAGTAAAACCATGGGTAAATATCACGGGTCATGAAATACTATGGCCACTAATTCTACCTAATGTGACCATTGCACTATTAATAGTGGTCCATTAAGATTACCATTCTTAAGACAACCCCTTAATCTCAGTAAAAGAAATTATTGTTTCTTATTAAAAGAAAAAGATTTGAAGATTCTTGGTAAGAAATAATTTGATAGCACTAGAATAAATAATGTTGCAATGAAATTTTGAAATAGGAGTGAGATTGATATTATTAAATAGTTACATTTCTTTTCTGAAATTTTCTGAAATAGTTTGTTCTTGGTTTTGGTATTATTTAAATTTTGAATTTATTCTAGAGTGAAAGTACAGACTTTTGTAAACCCTAATTATCTTTAATGGTTTACAGAGTAAGTACTTTTGTTTCACTAAACCTAATTACAATTTCTCACGAATGAACTAACTAGGTAAATAGTTAACCTAAAACACTCTTTACTAAGTTAAACCTAGTTTAAATATTCTATTGTTCCTATATTATTTATTTAGGTCTACATACTAGATTTATAATGTGTAAATTTACTAGTTTTACTGTGTAAGATATTATACATAATAGTATGTATTATCTTAAACTTATTCTTCTATCTTTAATTAGTTAATTTAAATACTTTGAGTAGATATTACAAATGCAGCTAAGTTCTGTAAGTAATTTACACAAGTCCTATAGAAAGTAGTCATTTGCATATGATTTCAAGTTTTATTGAATCTACTTATCTGAAATAAAAATATCCACTGTACTAGAGCTCTAGTGCTCTACTAGAGCTCTGCCTTGCAAGAGGTGTGGAAAAATACAGTTTAGGTAATTTTTCCTATCTATCAATTTACTCAACAATGTCTCTATTGATTTACCCTAATCTAACTAATTAGTAGCTTTCACAGCATAAATAACTTTTCTTGTTTATCCCTAACAACAATAAAACAACAATATACTATAATCCTGAAAAACTCTTAACTTTTCTGATGGTAAAATAAAATAATTACTGAACTTATACAAGTAGAACCTGTAATATAGATGAGGTGACAACACCTGAAGGAAGATGTTCCTCCCAACCAACTTCTAGAGAAGAGCTAGATTGCAATTCTCGGGACCTTGAGCTTGTCTCCTCGTCCTCCTAGTAGAGTACTAGGTGAGAGATGTAGTCTTGAGATCCTCTACAACTCCAGTGAGTTTTCAGCAGTAGCTCAGATCTGCTTACAGTAGTATGAACTCAGCTTAGATTAGTTGCACTAGTTCAGTCTTCAACACTTATCCCCTCAAACTTACTTTAGCTAGTCCCCTCCATCGAATTCACATGTGCACTTCATTCACACAGAATGATCACAATTTCAGAATGATCAACCTCAGTTGTCTTCAATGGGAAGTTTTATTAGCATGCCTAGGTCTTTTGGGTCAATTTTTACTTAATGAGCCACCTGCTCCTATTCCACTTTCTTGGGGAATCATGACCACAAAAATAGGGAAGTTGCCACCTGCAACATCTAGAAGTAGTTTGAGGATGTTGTCACTTGTCAATCTACTCTCAACCCAATATCCTCCACCAAGTGGGCCAATAAACACTCATTTAACAGCTTCCCTAAGCTGTTGTCTCATCTTTTTATTTATTTATTAATAAAATATTTTGCAATACATTAAATTATCCTTGACCCCACTTGGTCATTAATTATAAACTTTAACATAAAATATAACATAATGTTCCTCAATAACATAAAATTGTTTTGCAACTTGGGGCATGTGACATCAAAATAGTGGTGGTGAAATAAAAGATACATTAAAATTGGTTGGGCCACATAAACGAAAGGGAATAGTCCCTGTTCGGCTAAATCCTTCCCTTACTAGACAGGAAAATGATCAACCTAATATAGAAGTAGATGATTCTGTTGTTTTGTTTTCTGAAGATTGCAATCTACTTAGCACCAAATCCATTAATGAGGATTTTAAAAGGGATTTCGGTATGCCCGTGTACGATGAGTATGGGGAGGAATACCTGGAGGTTATACCCAAAGAGCCGGCTATAGAACCAAGGCCTGCTAATGGAGAAAATCAAGATGCAATCCAAAGTCAGAGGGCTGAGATAGGAAAGTATAATAAGTTTGCTAAAGGTGACAGTCTGCCTTTGTGTTATTCCTCATTTGAATTAATAAGGCACAGACTTAAAGCCTCTAAGCGAAAACATAAGTTAGAGGATATGGTGCATTCCATAGACTTGTTTGGAATAGAAGATGATAAAGAGGAATAATCATGCAGTCCCTCTTTGCTTATTGATACATCGGGAGTTTGTGATGAGGCATTGGGTCACAAAGAAGGAGGTGCCAATTCTCAAATAAATGCCTTTTTTAACTTTTCACCTTCAAGAATATCATCCCATAGAGAAAGATTGTGCTTGCTCAATTCTGTTGAAGAAAAAACTGATCTCCATGCTGAGGCATATAAGGAAGGTGGGGTTCTAGCTCCAGAAGTATTGAATAAAAGGGTGGATATTTAATTTGAAAACAGTCCTGGGAATCCCTTTCAAAGATCTTTCGAACATCATCCTGGCAGCTCACCAGAGGAAGGGCGCTTTGGACAGCTTTCCCATGATGGACAGAGGACAGAATATGTTGGAGGCTGCTATGCTTTCTATGACCCCATAGCATCATAAATGGAGAGGCTAGGTAATGGTAATGACCTAGTTATATCTCTGTTGTAAAGATCAGTTTATTTGTTATAGCCTTCTGCCATTATGCATTTCGTCTCTATTCTTAATCAAGCATGAAAAAGAAACAAAATCATTGGATAAGTTGCTTGATTGGCTTCATTGGAAGTCAGAATTCACTTAATTAGGCATGTATGCTCAATTAGGTAGAGTAGGTAGGTACAAATAAGCTTGAGGTCTATCGAGCATTTCCTTCAGTGTTGTTCAGTTTGTTTTCATTTTTAGTTGTAAGTACAGGTTTGGAATCACAATTGTTCTTAGTTTCAGAGTATGGTTAAGAGCATAGTTTACAGATTGACATAAAGTTTCTACAGCAGTAGCTTAGAGCATGTTGAATATTTCAAAGAAGGACTAGGGGCAACCCAATGGATTTGGCACTTGGTCTACGGGGTCCTTTTCTACCTCAATGGGAGAATAGCATCCCTCGTGGAGCCAGTTGTTAGCACTCCATTTGCAACTGTCAAGTTATGGGTTTGAAAGAATTCCAAAAGGGTCTTGTTCAATGAAGAATTATAAAAACACCCCTCAAGTTATCCAATCAAAAGTCTCCATCGGTTAAGACCGTCAGATGGAGAAGATACCTCGATCTATTGTGGTGGATGTTTTCAAAGATCAAGATATGCAGCAATGAGAATGAGATAAAGAGGCGTCATAGATCAACGATCCAGATTCACAATGGAGAAGATCAAAGACGAAGCATGGTTCCGCAGGCCGAAAGATGTGAGGAAATATTTAAGTTTGGTATTTGCGAAGCCTGTTAAAGGGGACAAGCACTGAAAGGCCGATATCAAGGCGAAGCCCGATCGACGGGCTGAGGCGATTTCGCTGGGAAAACGTGCGTGAAAGAAGGAGATTTTTCGAATCGCGAAATGGACTAAAGGACGAAGATATCTGATGGCAGAGATAAGAGTACGAGCAGATCCACAACCATAGATGATTTCGCGGTCCGAACTAGCACGGATAAAGTCGCGATTCCAAATCATGAAAAGTGGTACTGGCTGCAGAGATCAATGGTCACGATGAAGGGTCGGGATTGATCGATGGATGTGAAGGATTCCGTGACTTGAAAGTGCTCGCTCGATTAGACAAGGGAAGATTGGCCAAATATTAATGTGCCCGCGATTGGACGGTCCCGATGAAAGCTGATCATGAATCGACGGATGGGGTCTAAAGAAACGTGGATGATGGATGCGGAAGACACCAAAATCGAAGGGTTGAGAGGTTCTCAAGGCTGTAGGTATCACATCCATGGTAGATTTGACAGTAGAGGGGACGTTCGCACACATGATTTGCCTCCCGATAGATTAATTGATTCCCAGGAAACCATTTGTAGCATGCGTACATGAGAAATCATCCCTATGGTGGAGCCATATCACCTAAATGCGGGCAGCCTCTGTTTGGCTTGGCATGTGGAAGTAAGGAAGTAGCAGGCGAATCCTCCCTTCACATAGGGCAAAGCAATCGCAACGAGGGAGACCATTATTTTTCCTACGTCACAAGAGCGAGGGAGTGTGAGAACATCCATTCCATCTGCTTTGCAGCTTGGGGTCGACTACATAGGGTGACACCAAAAAATGTTTTCGGTAGCTAATGAAGCGACGTGACTAGAACTCCAACAGGTAAAAGATCACCCAGCTCATGCCCTCACACATGTCAGCACCCAGACACTCGTTGACGGAATGTGTAGGAGTGCTGACCGATCATTGCAGAGTCTAGTCTCTTAGCCTTATATATATAACACCATCTTCCAAAGCCTTTGTAATGCCGGGAATGAGCTAGCATACTTTCAAAGCCCGAGGTTTCGTTTTGTTGCGAGTCCATTGAAGTTCGAGAAATTGGCAATGGCAATTTGGTTCAAAAAGCTTGTTCATCTGGGTGTGTTGATGGTTGGTGAGTCAGTTTCTACACTTACCCGTCACCTTGGTTTTCTATACCAAGATGACACCAACCATCAGGGCACAGACATGAAGAATTTTGAGAGATATACCCGTCTTTAGATGCCCACACCTCCATTGGTGCATTTCCTAGACACCATCATTGCCTCCAAAGCCTCCACACAAGAAGATAGTCCCAGGTTGCACTCTGTGGGAGCAATTCTTCATATGGGAGCATCAGGGGCCAATGCCAACACAACCCTATTTGTGAATTCCACTTGCCAAAGCTAATGGGGCTGGTGGAGATACGCTCCACCGTATTTCCTGTGGGAGAGCCCACCTCACAGAAGGTGAGGAGTACAAGAATGACAAGCCACTGCAAAGGCTTGCCTTTTTCAGAAGCAATATGACCCTTCTTCCAGACCCCCAGTCTAACAGTGTTACCCAGAGAAAGAGGAGCTGCAGAGAAGGTTGAGCAAGTAAGGGAAACAAACTGCCCTACCAGTTTGCATCCATGCAGAAAGGTGATTTTGAACACGGAGGAGACACAAAGGAAGGGACAAAAAGGGCACTATGTTGACTCGACAAACCGACTAGATATCCCAAAACCCAGTCAATGGTGACTCTCCTGAAAGCGACCAGAAGGCATCGTCCTCGAGGTCTACAAGCGCAGAAACAAAAGCGTTGGGCTGTCATCTAGGCCGAGCATGCCCACTTATTCCATAATGTCTGTTAATATTTGTATATCATGGCGAGACTGCCACACTCTAAACTGTTAGTGTATGATTGTGACTGAAAACAGTTTCCAAGGTTTTGTTTCGGGGATTAGCCTCAGGTCTAAGATAGTATAAATATACTCTCGGTGGAGGGAGATAGGCGTTGGTTGGAAAACTTTCAAGGGTCGAGGCTCTCCATTGTAATTTGTTTCTGGCTTCTCGTGATGTGAATAATATTGCAGAGGGATGATAATTCTTCATGGGAGAGATTCCTGCGTCGTCTTTTCTTTCAATATGTAACTTGTTTACGTGAATGTTTATCCTGTTTTCATTCCAGTTTGTTATTTTCTTTCATGTTTGGAAAGTAGTGTATAAGGGCCAGAATTCATCATGTATGCTCTCGGCCCTTTGTTTCAAACATTTTTAAACAATTTCTTCTAAAGTCACGCAGAATTCATCCTGTAAATTCTCTGCGTGATGGATTGTTTCCTCTCATCCACTAGCCACCTGCTAAATATCTCCTGATTGAAAGATGGGAAGCTACCTTGCCTATGTCCGTAAATTTCCGCAATTCTTTACCTCCTGCAACATGTTCCATACCAGGACTGTCGACTCCATTGCCCAATGGTTCTCCTCTCTGGTCATCCCACCTACACCTTATAACAACATACCTACCCCATTCAGGAATATGTCCTCCTGACCGTTCTCAATTGAATATCTTGCATGAGAAAATTTGGTAAGTAAACGAGAGATCCCTATTTAACTATGATGGGCCAGAAGTGCAGTCTAAAACGGTTCTGTTGTTACCTAGGAATGAGCCTTCTGTCAACCTTTGGTTCAATCTTGGTGCTAATAAAATCCTCCCTCGATCATGAATGAACATAATGATCATCCCCCAACCCCAACGCTCAGGAACAACAAAACCTTCTTGCACCTCGGAGAAAGGACGAACTGACACGCATCACGTTCTTCCTTGGTGCAGAAGCAAGAACGTGGATTCCCAAGATGTAGACCTACAAGCTTGCTCAAACAAGAAATCAGACTGCCATGCCTTGCTTTTCCCAATGTATGAACTGCCTCATCCAACTTCTGGAAGAAATTAATGATTGAGGACATATGACAAAAATGTAGCTAGGGATTTCATGGGTGTCCCCATTGACATTTGGTCACACCCTATTGCCTCAGGAGTTTGACTAACTCCCCTACCTATCCCTTGTGAAATCATGCCTCCATCTCTTTAACGTTTGCAGTCCCATAGCTGGTTGTGGTATTATATTAATTTGTACATTTACATGATATATCAAAATATATATTGTGCTTGACTCAGCACAAAAACCATAGGTATCAACCCTAATCACCTATCTACAAAACATCAATCACTGGTAGGGCCTTGGCCTTGAGCTTCTCGCCATGATTTTCATACAATATTTACATCATGTACAATTAAATACCATGGGGTCAAAACTGGGGTATTACATTCTGCATCTACAACTTCCTCCTCTTCTCCTTCTTCTTTAACATACACAACTTCCCCTTATATTCATCTTCCTCTTTAGTCTCTCCTAAAGCTAACTTTCCTTCATTAATTTCCATTGTATTCTCCTCCAGATTACCTAGGACTTCAAATATGTTTTGATTTAGATAAGACTCTTCAACATGCAAAACATTACAATTTTGAACTTCCTTATGCTGATAACTTTGTCTTCTAGGCTAAACCCATTGATAGCCTGATTTTTATGAGGAGGGATTTGATGTCTTAATTGATTCTCTTGATTTGATTGAGAGAAATGGCTTCCATTAATGGCCTTATTTAAATCTAAAAAGGCCCAATGTGATTTAGGACGATTCTTATGGAAGTATCCATTTAAAAGGAATTTTCTCATAGCTAACGAGTTGTTTGTGAGATACCCTTCCAAATTAATCTACAGAACTTCTATCATACTTGTCTTGAGTTCAATTTCAACACAGATTCGTGCACAAGAAAAAGGGTTCCCCTTTGGATTTTTTTTATTAATATATATTCCTTTCTTATTCCCAATATCTTTGACAGTACCTTCGTCCCAAAATATTAGGGGCAAATGAGGAAATCTAACCCAAACAAAAACATAAGTTATCTCTTGCTTTGGATTAAAATCAAGCGACCAAGGAGACAAGGACAAGCCCTTAGAGCCCATGAAGTAAGGTCTAGAGTGAAAAATCAAATCATTGGATTCCTTATTTGGGAAGAAAAAAATAAACCCACACTATAGCAAAAAATGATAAATGATTTTGATTTTTTCGGAGTCCAAAATTTAGTTGTCCATGCTTCAACTACTTTCGGGTTTTGCCAGAGGCTCAAGAATTTCCCAATCATAGCTGTTTTAGATAGAAAAATAACCTTTCATCTCATCTCCTTTGAGGAAAGAAATAATTGAGGTACTTCCTCAAGTCATTTAACAAATTTTTGGCAAGAATTCTCCATTCTTCATGTCAAATAAAGGGACCAACAAGAGATTTAAACGCCTCAACTTTGAATTCCTCCTCCATACTCATATTAGTTGAAATCATAAAATGGCTATAACTTCCACAATAGGCACTCAATATTACACATATGATTCTAGATTTGGAAGAACATGAGAGCCTATAGCGATCACATGACTACACTTCATGACAACGACAATGAGGAAAAGCACAATGTCCAAATCTGATATTCCCTCAAGTTGACGACACGAAACGTTCTTAGTGATGCAGATTTGATCCAAGATTAAGGACCTACAACGAGCACAAAACTACGCTCCATAACTTTTGGTAGCAACAATAAGGATCAAGTTCACTAAAGGATTTTGGGCTTGAAGCACAATATTCAAATTTGAATTTTCCCTAGCCGTGAACCCATGCCTTCCTCCCTTGTGCACATCACTTTAATATACTATTAATTAATAAACATGAGAATTTATATTTATATAAATAGTTTTTTAATTATTGACATGTTTTTATATAATAAATGATAAAAAAAATTATTAATAATAATTTTGGTTTATGGAATTAAACTATGAAATTCTTTATTTTGACATTTAAAACCTCTGTGGAGAGGACTCCTCTCACACAATTCAATTCCAAAAATCTAAATTATTAATATGGCTAACTGTGAAAACTTTAATACTCAAATTTCAAAGCTCTATGAAGAGGTCTACTCTCAGACAATTCAATTCCAAAAACATAAATATTATTATAGCTAACTATGAAAACCTTCATTCTCATATTTTAAACCTCTATGGGGAGGATTACTCCCACATGGTTCAAATCTAGAAACCTAAACTATTACTATATGGCTAACTGTGAAAAGCTTCACTCTCATATTTTTAAACCTATATGGAGAGGACTACTCTCACATAGTCCAATTCTAGAAACCTAAACTATTACTATGGCTAACTATGAAAACCATCATTCTCAGATTTTAAACCTTTATGGAGAGGACTACTCTCACACAGCTCAATTCCAAAAACTTAAACGATTACTATGGCTAATTGTGAAAACCTTCATTCTTAAACTTTAAATCCCTATGTAGAGGACTACTCTCACAAAGTTAAATTTTATAAACCTAACCTATTACTATGACTAACTATTAAAGTTGCCTTGATTCTCATATTTTCAACCTCTTTGGAGAGGACTACTCTCACACACTTCAATTCCGAAAAGCTAAACTATTACTATGTCTAATTGTGAAAACCTCGATTTGCATATTTTAAATCTCTAGACGACTACTCTAACATAGTTCAATTCTAGAAACTTAAACTATTATTATAGTTAACTATAAAAACCACCATTCTCAAATAATACTAATTATTATATAGTTAAAAAAATAAGAAGTTTAGAAAACTCCACACACATATAATAATTTAATGTTGGTATAAGAGAATTTAATAACCATCCTCATCAATAAATAAATAAATAAAATTTAATTTAAAAATATTAATAAAACAACATTTTAACAATAAATTTTTTATTTATTTACAAAAATGTTTTTATTTACCAATATTAATAAATTTTGTTTTTTAATTTTAAAATATTAATAAAACAACTTCATTTTAACAATAAAAATTTACTTTTATTTAAAAATATTAATAAAAAATATTTATTTTTAATTTTTAAAAATTTACTTTTATTTAAAAATATTAATAAAAAATATTTATTTTTAATTTTTATCTATTTATGTTGCCCCTAACCCTTGGATTTTACATTGAAGCGATAAACAAAAAGAAAAACAAGTTTTTATATTATTTTGAACCATACCATTTGGATGGAAAACGACCTAATCTTTCTCAAGCTTTTGTCTCTCTGAAACTTTCAATTTGAATGTAATAAACGGTAGTAAAAATGAGATACGGAAAATGAAACGAAAACGTGACATCAACCTTGAAGTAAGTAGTCATACTGATATATAATAATAATTGATTTCTCTGAAAACAATAATGATTGATGTAGATGTCTTACCGAATACTTTAGTGGGTATACAGAGGTGAAATCATTATTGATGTACACCCTTACCGAATGCTTAGTGGGTATCAGGGATCAAATTTGAAGGGCAGGGTCCCATTTCACTTTGAAGGGCTACGAGACAGTGAGCCCTTCAATGCTGACATGTAAAAATAAATCTTTCTTTTCATTTGAAAATGTAATAGTAAATCCATCGTTCATTTTGGCTTTGGTCCCGCTTTCCTATTTGGGTTCTTGAATTTAGTGTGACTTGTTCATCTTCACACCAATATTTTTGGTTGGACTTTGTGCTCACTCTGTTATCCAACTAAAACTTCAATCAATCGGTCGCTATCTCCACAAAAGTAAATCTTATTACTATAGTTGTTGATGCACTAAGATCCAACATTACAGAGTAGCGATGAATTGGTGGATTGGATGACGAGAAGGGGCCGGAGCATTTGTATCTCTCATTAAAATCTAACAAATTTCTGAATCATTGCTGAAGAAGGGTCAAATTAGGATACTGGATATTAGGATAACCCATAACCTAGTTGTTTCTCATAGCATAGAGTCTTTCCAAATTCGAATCTCCATTATTCCTTTGAGGTTGCATGAACACATATATTGATGTTCGGCTCCTACACAAACTTTGGGACATATTCTGAACAGTACAAATGGATTCACCTAGTGCGTTGATCTCAAAAAATTGCTCATTGACATTTAAAGCCTATGTGGGTTAGTTTCTATGAGACATAAAAACACCTAGACTCTAGTGTATTATATCATGTCTCA
The DNA here is from genome assembly GCA_001517045.1 of Pseudotsuga menziesii. Taxonomy (NCBI): domain Eukaryota; kingdom Viridiplantae; phylum Streptophyta; class Pinopsida; order Pinales; family Pinaceae; genus Pseudotsuga; species Pseudotsuga menziesii. Next base: position 367,582 of record LPNX010061614.1, read on the forward strand.
CTTCACCCTCAGTCTCAGTTGCTGAATGATATTATATAATTTTGTTTTAGCAAGCTAGCTTACTCCATTCGAGAAGTTTATTTCCAATAATGCTCTAAAAAGACTATCTAGTGCGTTCTACCATTGGTTCATCTGGTCTGGTCTTTTATATGGGAATACATCCATGTTTCAATTTTATACCTTTACTTAGAATGTTTGGACAAACTCTGATGGCTCATTATGGAGATTAAGACCCTTCTTCTAGAGGAGGAAGAATAGCTCTGGTTGTTTAGGAAGTTGGGTTTCAGAGATCCTTGCTACTTAGCTTAATTGGTCAAGGAAGAAATAGTTTACCGTGGTTATTTTGTTGGGTATCAAAATAGTAGTTATCAAGATTTTATCTTAATTAAATTTCAGAGGTAAATTCTTAGAGCCCAAAGAAAATAGTTCAAGGTAACAAGTTACAATTCTTATAGAGAAAATAAAACCACTTACTTGATCCAACTGTAGTTGTGGAAGCAAGATATCTAAGACATCAGCCCCGTGGACAAAAATGAACTCTTCCCCGGCAGCAACCATACCTGCAAACGCCCAAGTCACGTAAGATGCAATGATTCGATAATCAATGAATGGATTCTTCTACTAACATACATACCGTTTCCAGAGACCGGTCGTAGTATTTGGGTGCCGTTAAGTAGATCCAGCTGAATGGGAGTGGTGGGATTGGCTGTGTTTTGCCTCTGTGAGCCTAGTTACATTCGCAAAACCGACCCCAATCATGCTAGATGCCAAGATTGCAAAATTATGTAGCTTGTTGCCCAAGACAACTTAACGACCTCTCGACTTGAAGGTGTCCACTGCCTCTTGAAGCCTGTTTGTCTGAGAAAGTGCTTTAATGGCTGCATTGGCATTCAGAGTGTGGAAGAAATGTTGAGGAAGGAAAAGATCTTCTCCTTCGATATGCAGAGCATGGTCTTCATCATCGTTGAGACGCGGGAATGAGAGTGTAAAGTGGGTAATGCGTAGTGGGAGAGAGGAATGAATGACATTGAGATCGAAAAGGTGGGTACAACGGTGACAACAACCACACCATAAAACCTTGAATTTTGAAACCAAAACCACGGCCGTGAAACCAAAAACCGTGAATTTTGAACGGCCATGAAACCAAAACCACGACTGCCAGGAAACCAACGACGTTACAAGTCCCCGATCGCATTGGATCTTCTCATTTAATATGATATGAAATATCGTAGAGGCTGGTACAGGTCGAAATCACAAAAATTGTTGATGGGCAATTTTTATCAATGCCCTTCTAGTGTAATTTTAATTTAAAAGCTCCATTTTTTATTAAAATGATAAAAATTAAAACCCCATTTTAAATGACGTCCAAATTTTAAATTCCCCTTCACCGACGGTCTAGGAGCCCTTTGACAGGCACTGACGACTTGAATTTTGATCCCTGGTGGGTATCTACATTATATATGTGAAGAGTTTTTTTTAAACCATGTGAACCTTTTAATGCCGTTCAAAAAACTGCACCACATAGATACCTAAACTTAAACTTTTGAGCCCACGTAAATACCTAAACTTATACCTAAACTTATGAGCCCCGGTTAACTCTCAATGATAACAGCAAAACATACATGTGAAGAATTATGGAGTAATTGGCCATAACAACGGCAATACTCGTATTCTTAACTGCTATCCAAGATGAGTAAGCGTGTGTCATTGGACGAGTGTAAGTTATAATAAAATCAAGATATATTGAAAAAACATCAAATTGAAATTTATTAATGAGATTAAATGTAATAAGAATAGATAGATAACAGTACGTTTTCTTGTCAATGGTAAACAACAGTAATAACCAGTCTTTTTGCAAAGCCTTCATTATGATAGTTTAGCCAACTTTCCACTATGGTAAAACATATTATTATAAAAATTTGCCCAACTTAATATAATTTGGAGAAGAAGCATTGGAGTGAAAATTTCGCATGGCAATGCCCAAATTCTCTTTTCTCTTTAAAGCATTCTAGTGAAAATTTTGAATGGTAATGCAAGTTTATCTAAAACATTGTTGTTTTTAAATGATAAGATTTATTTTATTTGGATGATCACAGAATCTGTTATAATAAATAATAAAGTTTTTTTTTTAAATGATAAAGTAAATTTAAGTAAAGAGTCTGTTTGTCTTTATTTATCATATGTATTTTGGCTTTTCTTGATGGTGCATCTTAGGAAGATGGTTGAAAATGTGGTGCTGGAGCTATTCTAATGATGAATGAATATTTGGTTTACAAGATCAAAATGAATTGTGGGGAGGGTCAAACATTCGTGCAGAGCTGCTAGCACTTTGGGATTTACTTTTCTTTCCAAGATATAAACAAGTTGATCATTTACAAGTGGTTGGTGACTCCAAAGCCATGTTTGATTGGGCGTTAAGGAAGAATTCATTATAGGCGGCTTCTTTACAATATTAGCAAACAACATTACAATTTTTAGTCTTAGAGTTTCACTGGTTCAAGCTCAACATGTTTTTAGGGAGTTTAACTTTGAGAGAGATGGATTGTCAAAACAAGCTTTGTTCTTAGAAGAGAAAAAATTACTTGTCTATGCTCAAACTGAATGTGCTTGGGGACCAAAAGAAAGTATCTCTCTTTTCTAATTATAGTCGTTTTTAATGGATCCATGTTGTAATTAGTTGTTGTTTCTGTGGGAGTTGGTTATTGTCACGTCCCTTCCCATTAATCCGACCCACAGAAGGAACATTAACGATATATGGGGCGCTAAATTTCATCCTAATGGCCAAATTATAAAATTCATAAACATTGAAATGTGCATGCAGATGCATAAATATAAACACAATGGAATTAAAATCATCTACACACACAACATGCCTATACTAGCATACCTATCATAGGCATTACGATAAAATCATGCAAAGAAATAAACTCATTTTCATGCTATTCATAGACATTCAAGTTAACAATTCAAACATGATCATCTCTTTCAATTCAACTTAATTAAATAAACATTCACAATACACAAATGACATATTTAAAGACAACATTAGACACTTATCTTTTAACTGAAATTGTCCAAGCAACTAGCTATGGAAGAGCAATATTCCACCCAATCGTAGGTCTCTGTTCAACCTATTTTATTTCAACTAAGAGCCCACCCCTTAGCTAGGATATGTATCCACTAAGGTAGAATTACGCAGGCTCACTCACAGCCATAGGCACAAACACTCATGCTAAACCAACACATAATTGGGTTTATCAAGCATGTAGAGATATAAGGAAGGAGAATGGTGAGCATCTCAATTTCACTTCAAAAAATCTTAACACCAACAATACCTACCACACCCAACACAAGGAAGGTCCCCTTCTCTGCTACACAATCCCTTAGGCACCCTTTCCCTCTAGTGCTATTTAGTGTGGGCAAAGATACTTTCCTTCATTGGATTTATCATTGGATTTTCTCAATTTATAGCCATGTGACCTTCAACCACGAAATTCAACTTCAAGGCCTCCAAATCTTGGTCTTCCTACGGATTTTTTATCCTTTGACACTCTCAATTTCGCCCCAGGTTTTATGTCTATGGATTCCCCACTGGATTTTACTACTCACGTGAATTTCTTGGCATTTTAATGATCTAACACATGGCTTCTTTTTTGGTTGCGATTTCTGGTTTTTCCACAACTAGGAATGCATAGCAGGCTGAGAATTTATGTCTCGTTGTTCCAGGATGGAATGGGGATGATGGAAAATGAATTCCCATGAGGGAAATTGACTTCTAGTCAAGAAAACCAAACCCATACTCAACCGTTGGAATTTTTGAGTTTCACCCATGCTCCATTAAATTCATGAGTTGATTTCTAAGTTTCCTTCTTACAACAGAATTAAAGAACAAGAAGGGAGTCTACTTGGGTAGTTGCTTTCCATTTATGACACATGATTTCTCAATATGACACCTGAAAACAATGGATTAAACCCCACAACCCCTCACCTCTCCCTAGTGGATTTTAGTTTCTTTCATAGCCAGATCTTGGTATTTTATTTGCATTATAAATATTTAAATATTATAAATATTTGGGTTAAAAAAAGTGTTATGATGAATTTGAGATGGTTTATATTTAAAACTGTTAATTCTATATGAAAAGGATTTTTTGTTTTCCATAATTTTGATATGATTTTAGTATGATTTCAATTTTCTCTTAAAATATATAAATATTTTTTTGTTTAACTATATATTAAAATTGATCTTCAACAAATTTTAATTTATAAATTTGTAACAATATGATTCTTCTAACTTTTTTCAAGAAAAAATGTCACATTTTTATTACCCCCAAAAAGGCATAAAAAAACATCCCTCTGGTGCCCCTAGCATGGAGTAAATTGCAAAAAACCACTTTACAAAATAAAATTGTTACGAGACTTTTAGTACTATTCATATAGTTCTAGTTGTTTTTGGACTTTGCCAACAAATCATACTTTTACTCAAGTATAAGAATTATCTTGGAAGTAGTAGGAGACCCTCCTTTGACAAACCAACAATGGCTGAATTAAATTCTTTGAAGATATGCAAGATTTTGAAGGAATTATAAGCACCAACTAATTCCTTAAGATGCACTCCAATTTACTAAAGATTATTCTTACTTAATTGAATTGCATGATTCATACAATTTACCATCAATGTCAAGTCCCCAAACACTTACAAGTCACATACTTTTCCATCCCATGCGATCTTGAGCAAAGTCCAAAGAGCCAAAAACACTACCAAATTGTTGGACCCCATTGTTAGGCAAATTGTTCCTATGGTTGGGGTGAGGTCACCAACGTACTAGGGTTATAGATAGACATGTAAAGTTTTGCAAATACAATGAATTAGAAAAAGTTCAAGGGTTAGGGGGGTTTATACCTTACAAACTGAAGGTTGATCCAAGCCTTTCCTTAAGTCCTCTTTCTCTCCCATCAATGAACCGAAAAAATCACTTCAAACCTTCCTCAAACCAATTTGACTACATATGAAACATTGATATTCAGGAAAACATGAAACTTGATCTAATAAGCATCAACATAATCAAAACCTAAGACATACATAATAATTTGGAAAGGGGAGAATGCCAAGTATTTATTAATAAATGAAACAAGTACAAAATATACCTTAACATCAATCAAGGCACCTCATGAAACCTTCAATCTGGATCACCTGCTTCTCTCCTCCAAGAATTTTAACCTCCAAGCTCTACATCAAGCATAGATGTCAACTAGGGCGTAGGTGAGGGGGATGAGAGTCCAAATTATCCCAGGATAAAAATATTGTAGTCCAAGTCCTTTTCATGGTCCCCTCTCCCTCTCTTATATATCAAATGGAGAAGATAGGGTTGAGGAAGGAGTAGTTACAATTGAGGAGGTAGTTCCAAAACCACCCAAATAACCCATTTTTTTGAGACTTTTTATATTTTTTAGGAATTTTTGAGGTACACGCTAGTGGACCAAAGGAAAGTAGCATGTCATAGGCTAGTGGAGTGCTAGAAAAACGTGTGTTTAAGGTCAAAAACATTAGTTGAACACTAGCAACCTATGTTTTGGGGAAAATATGCATTTTTTAGGGTTTTTCATAGGGGTTTTCAAGAGTTGATTTGGTATGGAAACTTTTTCATTAGCTTTCTATGTATCCAATGAACCAATAAATGGGTATGGGGATGATATAGAAGTTCCAAATATGTATCTTCCAACCATTGAATATCCTTTGGGTGAGCGACAATAAGTTTATGCAGTGTTGTCATGCAAGTGTCATACACGGGGGCTTCACTTGTTGGCCAAAATCTTATCATGTGTTAGTTCATATTGTGGGTTTTAAAATTATCAAAAATTAAACCAATTTATTGCAAGTATTGGGGGGATGAGGGGTTTAAGGTGGGGGTGGGTAGGGTGGTTTATAAGGATTGAGGTATACAAACGGGTGGGGAGGAGGTTTTAAGTATTGGGAGGGGGTTTCAACAAAAAGAGTTTGGGTCAATATCTCTTGAAATTAAGGGTATTCTTTAATATCCCATGATCGCACGTGCTATGTGAGAGGAGGTTCACTAAGTGAAGTCCCCATGGTGTCATCATGCGACCGAACATGTAAGTGTCGTCACTGACAGAGAAGTGCCAATTGTTTCTATAACAGACGCTCTGGAATAATTTGCATGAAAATAGATAAAGTGATTATTTGAGTGATACATAATACCTCCAATGTCGCACTATTATCCTCAACTTAGCATGCACCATTGTAAAATCCCCACTAGGAGCTCTTATTCACCTACGAGTCCCTTATCATCCAAGGATTTTACATAATGGATGTCACTTTGAAAATCTAAGGGATAGAAATTCCCGCAAAAGTTTGAAAAGTAGGAATCCTACACACTTCAAACAATAATTTATTTCTCATTGTCCAAACTCCCATTGATACAATAAGAAAGGAAAGACCTCGAAAATTTTTCAACTCTCGCTGAATAAATGAGGTCCTCAAACAATATTTTGCAGTATTGTCTTCACTCCATAAATTCTAAATCTTAATCCCCTTTTCCATATCATCTCACACTTGGAAAATATAAGAACAACTGATAAATATATGATCCACATTCTCCTCAGTTTCTCAACACAAACAACAAATACTTGGAACTTGTACTTCATGTTTCAAGAAGAAGTCCCCCATCAACAACTTATTCTTCAACGCCATCTGCATAAAAATATGACTCTTGAAAGGAGCCTCGGTCTTCCAAAATTTGGACCACCACCAAGTGACCACCCACAACTTTCACAGTGGTCATCTATCATAAAAATGTTGTAACCCAATTAAACAATCTAAGTTCCTCCTATATTGTTTCCAACACAATATAATTTATTTGGCTCCACTAGCAACCCGATATGGGCCCTCCATAGACAAAGTGTACATTTATTCCATTCTTGCACCAAATCTTCAGGAAAATTAAAATCTCGCACTATGTTCCATCCTTGAGTCCACACATAAGTAGTAGATGCATTCAGCCATTGAGATAAATTAGACTTCACATTCCCTCAAATAATTTATAATATCTGGAGAAAGATAATATTCGCAACCACATCCCATTACCACATAGATTCCAATCATAATTGGATGGCCATTGCTAACTTTCCATGCCAATAAAGACCAAATTATAGTATAAGACATCACCATAGATATCCATTGATTGTAGCCTCCCTTGTATGACTTCTCCTCCCTTCTAATACAACACAACTTATTCAAGGGTGTCTATGTAACAACCCTATTTTGCTCCGAATGTAAATATGTAATCATGTATGATTTTTAATGAACTGTAAGCTTGAGGCATAGGTTTTGATGACCTCGATATTGTTATGTAGTTTTCTATTATGTGTATTAATAAAAATTCCTAAATGGTTGTGTGAAAGGATAGAAAAAGAGAGATGGGAGGTTATGAGTGCGTAACACCCCATTTTGTGAAACCCTTAAAAGTCATTTTGTTAATCATTAACATTTGAATATTTGATAAATGCATATGCAATAGGATTAATATTATCTTCCAATAATTAAGTGGACAAGACCTAAATAATGAGAGGGTCGTGGTTCCTATAGGATTGGGAAAACTTATAAATTGATGTGATTCAGTGACACACTTAAAAATTTGGAAAACTTAAACTTAAATAAAATTTAATGAGCTCAAACTCTAACTAAATGTTAGGTGGTGCCTCTTTAGAAACCCTAAAAAAGATTTACTAGAAATTAAATAAACAAAAGAAAATGAAAAACAAAGACACACGTTTCCTAAAAGTGAGAAATTATTATTACTCAGTTGTGATTCTCTATCCCTATGGACAACAAGACGAGACACCAAAAGAACCCAAGAAAAAGAAAACCCTTCAAAGAAGTTTACAACTTTTGGTATCTGGTATCTCTGTGTTACAAATGACCAATTTTTTCAAGTGCATCGTGGTTCATTAAATGAGCACTAGAATTGTTATGAGCACGAGAAGTGTTGAAACATGAGAACTTCCTATATACAATGAAAGTAAGAACATTGTTTCTATACATGGAACCATTAAAAGGATGGTATTTATTTCTTGAAGAATGAGATAACAGAGACATATAATCCTTAAATTTACTATTGCGAGTACTAAGAAGTTCAAGATAGATATTTATATTTGGGTGTCTCTTCTAGTTTGAGACCAAGAGTGTAAATGAAAAACCCTGAATGTCTAAACGTAGAGGAACCATGAGTCAACTCGAGGTTTATTGACAACAGACAGATATAAAGTGTGTCTAAAGTGTCTCTTTGATTGGGCGGTTTGTGGCATTGTCCAACATAATTTCTAGAAGAAAATATAGACAATTAAAATTATTTTATACCATATTATTGTTATTTAATAAAATAATAGTTTAGTTCTTGTTGTAATCCAACAAAGGAATGGTTATTTACTATAGGAAAGGATTATGAATATGCACACCAATATGCGGATATTTTGTAGAATGATTAGACATGTAGGTAAATGAATATATTAAGAGATATATACTATTTGTTTACGTTTCTCTTGCTATGGACTAAATAACCATGTTCATGTAAAATTGATACAAGGATTTATCTTTGGTTTACAACGAAGGGAGGTTGAGTGGTTATAAGACGAGTAGATTACGCCTGCAAGGACATCATATTTATATACTCTCATCACATAGCAAAATTACATTAGTATTGTATGAAGGGCCAATGACAAACAAGAATTGAGTGAATATCATTTAATCGACTCATGGTCGTAACCAAATAAAAGAGCATTGGAATAATGACAGAGGTTGTGAGGTTTTAATAACCTACTACTACACATAAACGATATCAAGGAAATTTAACACACAGTTTATATTAACAAAGAATATTTGTGTCTTCATGACATTGGCCATAATTTAAAAAGGGAAAATGTACAATGGAAAATGGGGCCACGATTACCAATTGAATCATACAAAGAACCTTCATACTCATCCCTTTGTATAAACAACAATTAACAATAAAACTATATTTATTCGATCCCTCAGGTAAAGTTAATCTTTTTCTGTCGTTACAACTCCATAAAAAAAAAGTATAACAAACTGCACCAACATAGTTATAAAACGCATTCAAGATACTATGCCGAAGGAAACAAGCAAATTACTCTTTGGTTTGAGTTCAAGAACACCATATACTTTTGTTGAAAGCAGACTTGATTTGGATTTTAACTGAAATGCACTTATAGTACTCCGTCCTTTGCTTAGTTGAAGCATACATTGGATTTTAGTTTTGAGCATCAATAAAATGAATCATATACAAGATCTACTTCATAAATTCATAATCCATCATCCTAGCTTATTTTTGCTGGAAAAGAGTTATTCTAAAACTTAAAACTCCTATGACCTAAATGTTAATCTAGGTTTTTCATTATATACTTTTCATGTTATAAAGGATGTACTCTTTATTCCTTTTATATGTATCTTTTACTTTAAAACCTGAGTGCACCCTTAGCTATGACTAAATCTTCATGCAAATTGATTAGTAGACTTGAAATATCTTTATACAATGTCTTGGCACAAGAAGTTAGCAAAAGAATCTATTTAAAAAGAGACAAGGCCTATAGGTTACTTCATAACTTAAGATTATGTTTTATAACCTATGTATCGTTAATCTCCATGGCAATGATATCTATTATTGGCAATCATAAACAAAGTATAGTTTATAATGATCAATGGTTTGATTGTAAATCACTTTGTTGCAGTGCTGACTATAGAACTTACCCACGCTGGAGAAATTATTTGGAAAGACACGTGGGAGAGTTTCATCCACACATAGGTTGACTTAAAACTCCAAACCCTACGCATTTGCTTTGCAGACCGAAGGTTCCTTCGTCTTGTTGGCCGAGCTGAGAGCTCGCAGCCATGGGAGATCTGTAACTACCTTCAAGCTTGGGGCTTGCTTCCCTAAAAAATTGTTGTGACTGTTTGAGAGAGGTTGTGAGTGGTTTTTGGTCTTTTTAATGGTTGAAGTAGTTACAGCGAGTGTGGATATTGGTTTTTCTTCAGGGCTTGAGGGTTGTGCTTGTCTTGAATCTGCAACTGAAAAATCAGAGCTTCGACCAAGAGTATATCTTCGTCTGGTTGAGTCGATTTTATTGTTTTTCCTTCGGAGTGGTGACTCAAATTATTCTTGTCTTCCGGCACGGTGCCAACACGACCTAAGGTGGCCATTTCGCCTTAGCTTCAACTCAAAACTATAGCAGGTAAAGACTTACCCTCATTTCGTTTTAAGATTAATTTTTACAAAAGGTGTTTGCCAATTTTAAGAAGGTTTTGTAATGCATAAAAGGTTTGTAGCTTGCAGGTCCTTCTCCCGGATCCAGCTCGGTAGGTGGAAGCGAGCTTACCCTTTAGTTCCACTTGAGCATACAAATTGGTAAGCCCCGGTTGCAAACGAGGGTTTCTTCCTGCATAAAGTTGTGGTTGTTGGTAGTTTGGTTCTTGTGGTTGAAAAGGCATGGCTTCGGTTACCTATTAGCTTAGAGTTTCAATGCTTGCTTGTTTTCTGTATAAGTTTTGAAACCCTTAGAGGGTACTTTGTGCAGGGATGATGAAGGCTCTAGTAACCGTGATGGAAACTGGTTTTTAATTCTCTGCCTTTACGACCTGAACAATGTAACTTCTTTTACTACTTTCTATAGAGCTTAGCTCTAAGCCCTATGAGGCTGTTGACCTTGGTATGGTTAATTTTTTTTAGTTTTTAAAACAGATTTTAGAAGGTAAAGAAAGACTATTAATCAATCAAGACTTGTAAATGAATTCAAGGTTTTCACCTGTAAGTAAAGTATGGTTACTGTTCGATAAATGTTATTTTGTTTTTGGTTAATATTTGGACATGCCTGAGTCTTAATCTATAATTCTTAAAGGCATTATGTCATTGTTTCTTAATTGATTTTGTTTTTAATAATTTGTTATAGTAAGTATTATTTTAATTGTTACCATGTAAATAAAAGGATTTACAATGCAAAGCATTTATGTAAATTTTACTCTGTTAAGAGTACTATTATTACTCAAGAGTACTATTATTATTCTATATGGCTCATAAGGGTGATATTTAAATATACCTTACAGTTCGATAATAGCATAATTTTTACATGGTAATTTCTTAGCTCTGTTTTGTTAATTTTCCTTCAATGATTTTTACATCTGTTTTAATTCTTATAAAAGAAGGATTAGGGTAATTACTGCAAACTTGAGAATATGATTAAGTTTATCTTTCAATAACCTAGGTAGGTGTACTTAAGTTATAGTAGAAAATTCTGTCTTACATCAAATACGCATATTGTCTGGAAATCAATTGTTATAAGATTGTAATGAAAATTATTTTAACCTAAACCCTAGGTGATGGTCCGTTTATTATATCTATGTTTATTTGTTAAACTATAAGTTTTGTGTTCATAAAGAATACTTGGTATTAAAATAGTTCTATAAATAGTATCCTCTCTAAATATTTTTACATACCTATGTTCAGTTCTTGTCTGAAGTAAATATATTTAATACATAAAGTATTTACTGTTTCTTTATAGCATAAAATCACAAGCAAACTATAGCAGAATTTTAGTTACATTTTTCATTCAGGTTAAATGAAAATCAACATATTTACCTAAACACCCAACTGTACTAGAGTACTGTCTAAGCCAGGCGTGGAAAAATATAGTCTGAAATTTTAATTTTATTTATTTCTCATTTAGCATATTTACTACTATTTCTAACATAATTTGCAAATTACGAAGTCCAACAATACACAGTTACTCATTTGTTCATAAAACCTAATTAAATACTAACATGCTTGTATTTGAAAACTAGTAAACATTTTATTAAAGACAGTAAATAAATATAATAACCTGAAAACAAATAGAACCTGTCAATGATAAGGCGACAACAGCTTAAGGAGGCTGTTCCTCCCAACCAACTCCTGGAGAAAGCTTAGACAACGCTTCTTCAGGACCCCCGAGCTTGTTTCCTAGTCCTCCTGGTAGAGTACTAGGTGGAGGATATGTCCTTAAGACCTTCTGTCACCTGACTGGTCCAATTACCTTAGTAATTCAAATCTGCTCATAGCACTAAGAAATTCAGCCTAATAGCTACAATAAGTTCAGTCTCTGCAGTTAACCCCTCAAACTCATTTCAATAATCCCCTCCATCGAATTTCTCATGAGTAAATTCATTCACTCTGAATGACCACGTCTCAGAAATGAGCAGCCTCAGCTCTCTTCAATGGAAAATTTTATAAAGATGCCTAGGTCTTCTGGGTCAGTTTTCATTTAATGAGCCACCTGCTCCAATTCCACCTTTTTGGGGAATCATGACCATAAATATAGGGAAGTTGCCACCTACAACAATTGGAAGTAGTTTGAGGATGCTGCCACTTGTCAGTGTACTCTCCACCGAGTCTCCTCCACCAAGTGACCAGTTAACACTCTTTTAAGAGCTTCCCTAAGCTGTTGTCTCATCATTTATTTATTTATAAATAAAATATTCTGAATTACATTAATTATTCTTGACCCCACTTGGTCATAAATTACAAACTTAGCATAAAATATAACACAATGTTCCTCAAATAACATTAAATTGTTTTTGCAAATTGGGGCATGTGGCAGAAGACATCATCAGATTTCTCTTCTTCTGTCATATTTATTGTTGAAGGGAGTTAGTTACCATTTTCCCATTCTTTGGCAGTTAAGAATGGCTCACATGTCCTAGTTCACGTGATTTATCACGAAAATTACACCATTCAAATGACATAGGGGTTTCAGGTGACACAAGATTTTGTTTCATTAGCATTTGCAAGGGTAGACTTGTAGAACGTTTAGGAGCTATTTAACAGTGACATAGGGATTTCAGGTGACATAGGATTGTCTCATTAGTATTTGCAAGAGTAAACTTATAGAAATCTTAGGAGCCATTTATTAGCTTGTGTTGGAATGAAATCATTCTATTATCGTTAATGTACTTCATGATTTGATGTCCAACATACATGCTAGTTTTTCCAACAAAACAAAAAAGATGGATTTGCTAACATAGTAGTATCCAACATTCAACTCTAATATACCGGTGTCAAAACTGGTCAAAAAATTCCTTAAAATATTCCTATTATCAAAGTCATTAAACATAATCCAGCCATTAAAAATTACAAGTTGGTTTCCTAATTTAATTTACTTAGAAGAGTAGATACTATCACAACCACAATTAAAGTGGTGGGTGAATGGTGATAGGAACAACCAACGACTTAATTTTGTTAAGATAACTAGCTATTAAACAAAGACTAAAATATATAATTTTTATCCATTATTCATAGGAAATTTTTAGAGTTAATATAAGCACAAAACAAATACAATTTAATAAACAAAAAGACAAAAACTGATATGGAAAAAAAACAAAATGTTGCCTGTTTCTTTTACCATCCTTGAACTGAAGCTCTTTAAATCTTAATCAAGATTCATTTAATCATAAAAAGATACTATATGCCATGACCATGAAATAAATCCCTATTGTACACTTGTTATACTTCAGTTGATTTTCTCAAGTAAATCGACAATATGAGATAATATTTAAATGACTATAAACATAATTTTTAAGCCTTTTGGAGATATGGATGAGTGTAAAAACTACTGAAATAGATAATTTACTAGACAAGCTTAAAAAAATAAGTAGTTTTAAGATAAATCTATGCTAATAATAACTAAAAGTAACTATTGATAATTTTAGAAAGAAAATAAATTAATAAACTTTCACCAACGCTCTGCTTCTTCCACCCTTTCGATATCTTTATAGTCTCAACTGCAAACAAGGGGAAAGGATTTCGATAATAGAAGATAGAAATTATATAATATCTTACCTATGGATTCCCATTGTTCCCCATGCGTGTCTCTGCCATAAGCTACTTTTCTATCTTGTGATGTGCACACCCTGCATGATCCTGCATTCACATCCTCTAATCCATAAACAAAATGCTAGGATCGCACCATGTGCTATGTATCTATATTCATGTCAAGTAATATATTTCCTCGTTGATGGTATGGTTCTATGTGAGCTATTGGCACCACTCCACTCCACTTTCTTATCACTTTTGTGTTGGTTGGTCTGGTCGTAAAGACTAGGGATCTGCTTCACAACAATATTTTCTGGTAGTGCATTGCGTTCTCTTTAATCTTTTCACAAAAAAAGAAAGGCTTTTGACTGTTTGGTGTTGCCTTTAGATTCATTTGTTGATGGGATGTTTGATATTCAGAGTCAGATGACGTGCCCCCACCTAATCTTCATGGAATCAAAATAAGTACTGATAAATCTGAGAAAAAACAATGTTATCATAGAATGAGCTAGATCATGTTCTATGGACATGGTTTTCTCTGAAAATTTTCTCAAATTCACTCTTCTTTCTTGAGCATAAAGCTTAAATTCAAAATTATACCTAACAAAGTTATCCCTTTGACATATCATTTCTCTAATAGTTATCTCACTAGCGGAGTTAATCTATAAAACGTTGTCCAAATTTTGATAAAGCAAACATAAACAAAATATTGCGAAGTGAAAGATTAGAAGGCAATTAGGCATATTTTGGGAGGAAGTAGGAAGAGAAAGGGAAGCCATAATGGTCGACCATAATAGAGAGTTGGAAGAAAAGTGCCAGAGCTACCTGTTCCTGATTGCTTTGATATGTCTTGCACCAGACAAAGCTTTCTCTTGCATTGTTATGAAGAAAACAAATACAAATAAATCTCAGCCTTGTTGATCCACGGGGTTTGCAACACAACATAGGTTCAAATTTTGAGAAGCAACAATGTTCCCCAGAAGGTAAAGTTATTATTTTCTCAACAAATTTCTCTTAGGTTTCTTGGATTTATGCATTCCATTACATTTTTATTGTATATTTTGTTTCAGGGGATCCAACGGGATGTTTGATGGATAAAGAGAGGGATCATATAAGAGGTAATGAGTGAAGCCAGAATACCCACTGCATTCTTCCTATGATGGCTACTATGGCACTGGAGGGGATTACCCACAGGGGCCACACTTTGGTGGTAGCACCTTAGGGAAATGCATGTATTTATTACTCCAAATTATCACAGAAATACAACAGGATGTTTCTTTTGTGAACACATTATAAAGTAAAATTTAATGCGACTCTTCCTGATATATCTTTACAATTTTAATTTAAGAAAACAAGGTTTACATGTGGCTTACCTAGAAAAGGGCATCTTGCTATCTTTAACGGTTCCAATCTGTAGAGTTCCATGTTCCTTTAGTGGGTTTGACTGCTTTAAACATCTAGGGATTTGATTTCCTTCAACAAACCATATCCATCAAGAGGATAGAGATTCAACCCAGCCCTTTCATAAGTAGGCAAGTTATTCCTCTGTGCAAACACTTTTTGAAATAAAAAAGAGCTTACAAAAACGAGTCTTTCAAATCAATCCCAGACTTCACATCACACATATGCAGAAAGAACACCGTCTACCTCTAAAAAAGATTAAAAAAAATGATTATAACCGAAAAATGATTATAATAAGAAATAAATATTATTTATTCACCTATTTGCAAGTGCTATGGTTTCTGTAGGGGATTGTAGCTAACTTTGTAAGGGTAAATGCACATCCTGTAGAACTTCCATCTATCACGAAGACCTTGTGAGAAGCTCTATAAAGCATAAGAAAAATGGAGGTCACACACTTCTACTAAGAACATAACAGAACCGATAAACTTCCTGTAGAATTACCTTGTGATCGAGATGAAGAATCATGTGTTTCTTGGTTTTGCTGCTTTAAAACCTTATTTAACCATGAACCCAGATTCAAAAATTTGTGCTCCCAGATTCAAAAATTTGTGCTCCATACTAGGAAATTGCAGTTGAATATTATGTAGAGATTCAGGGTTTTGGACCCCATACCTCAAGTTATGCAGTCGACAAACTTGAAAAAGGATGGAGGTTGGGAACCCACACCTCAATTTCACGGCTCACATTATTGAAAAATGGTGGCGGTTTGGGACCCCGCGCTTCACATTCTCGGCCCATAGACTTGAAAACAGATTTAACGCAAATACTTTCTTCTAGACAGAGATTGAATAAGTTATGCAGAGAGTGGGGGTATGGAACCCCATGGCTCAAGTTATCAGTCCATCGACTTGAAAAAGGATGGGGAGTTTGGGACCCTGCACCTCAAGTTCTCGGCTCAGAGGCTTGAAAAATTATGGGGTTTTGGGACTTTGATCCTCAGATTCTCGGCCAACCAAATAATTGAAAAGGGATTAAAATCCAATACCTCATTCCATACAGAGGTTGAATCCAACCCCTAATACCTATGTTAAACCCTGATATTTCTATTATATTTGAGAAAATTGATCTCAGACATGTGACCTTGTCCCAACACCAATATAGTTAGGGGGAGAAATGAAATGGATTTTGTTGAGTAATCCTTCAGGATTACATTGTAAATCATATTTCAGTTATTAGTTAGTAATCTTGTTATCTAACTATAGATAACGGTTTTGATATCATTTATATGTAACACTCATCTACGTAATAAGATATTAGGCAGCGAAGCATTGGTGAGAAAGACTTGGTGAGAAAAAAAGAGCTCATGAAGGAGGAACCAGCAAAGGAGCTATCACCAAGAAAGGAAGAAATGAGAGTTGCTTAGTAAAGATTGTGGAAGAAAGACAAAGACTGCACATTAAGAGGAGACTGCACTTAAATTGTTCCGGTAATTGTTTTGAAGAATTATTTTTCCTTTTTAAAAGGGAAAAAAAGAAAGCCGCCATTTATATTTTCGTGAAATGGTTTCTTTAAATTAATTATCAAATCTTTGGGGAGATCTTTTCAGAAAATAAAAGTTTTTAAACAGCCATTTATATTTGAGTGCAAGGTTTTTTAAATTGAAGTATTAAACCTTTCGGGAAATATTTTTAGGAGATAATTTTTTTTTAAAGAACATTGGTTAAGAGGAAAATAATATTTCAGACTGTATTTTGTAGACAAAAATTCACTACACAGTAAATTTCAATGAATTCTTTAATTTTAATTGTTGGAGTTATTTTGTCTCAAAAAGAAAATTATCAAGAATGGTTTGGAAAAGAAAATGATCAAGAATGGTTTCCTAAAGTTAAAAATACTCTTATTTTTAATGATATGTGGGATGGAATTTGTGAAAATGAGAATTTAAAAGATAAGAAAGATGGAGAAGCAATAGATGAAGTGGATAAAAGTGCACCAGTACCACCTACTAATGCCAAATATTTAGCATTATGGAAAAACAAGGACAAGAAAGCTTATGCCTTAATTATTGCCTCTATAACTGAAGAAGTATGTAGACATTTAGTTTCTAGCAAAAGTGCTAGGGAAGCATTAAAGAAACTAAAAGATTTGTATGATTCACATTCTGAATTTGAAATCATACAACTGTTGATGAAATTATTTAACTTAGAATTAAAAGATAATGATCCAATGAAACTTGCTTCTGAAATTAGAGCCATTTTCCATGATAT
>LPNX010061614.1:385169-469084 GCA_001517045.1 Pseudotsuga menziesii
AACGCATTTATTAAATATCTATATCCTACCTATACTCATTATTTAGAATCACTTCAAGCTAGTGGCCAAATGAAAGCTACGACCTTTGAAACACTTGTTGAGAAAATTGCAGAAAGAGAGAAAGCATTTGGGAAGGAGGAGTCTAAACCCAATGAAGAAACTTTATGTCTTGCACAGAAAAGACACAAATCAAAAGAAGAATTTGCAAATGATGAAAATAGAAGCAGAGGTCGAGGTAGAGGACAAAGAGGACAGTACAGAGGAAGGGGGGGGATATTTAATCAAAGAGAGAAACAATGTTATAGATATGGAAAAACTGGTCATGCTGCCAGTTATTGTAGAACTTCTTGGGACAAAATTGTTAACAAGAAAGAGCAAGTACAAGATAAAGGTAACCCTCCTGAATCTGCACATTATGTTGTTGCACATTGTAATCTAGGAATTGAAGAAGCTTTCAGTACTTCGTTTTCATGGAATGATACTTGGTTATTGGATACTAGAGCCACATGTCATATGACATTTAGAAAAGACTTCTTTAAAACGTTTAGCGATCAAATTGATGGGGTAGTACATTTGGCAAATAAGTCTCAGTTAAAACCTTCAGGAATTGGTTTTGTTAGATTGAAATTATCAGGACTTGCTGATTATATACTTTCTGATGTGCTTTATGTTTCACAATTGAAGAGAAATTTAATATCTCTTGTGCAAATTAGACAACAAAATCACTCGATACATATGTTTGATGGTATCATTGAAATTAGAAGAGCTTATGATAATGTGGTTGTAATGAATGGAGTGGAAGATAACAAACTTTTAAAGTTGAATGATACATCATCCAATTCACAGAATTCTGCAAATTTGGTTCAGCATAATAGTAATTTATCTTCCAGCTTATTGTGGCATGCTAGAATTGGTCATATTAGTTATGACAGTCTCAGGATTATGAAACAGAAAGGAGTTCAAGGGCTTCCTACTATTCCAAAACAACTTTCCCCATGTGATGCTTGTATCTTAGGAAAGCACAGTAAACAACCTTTTAATGATTCTATGTTTTGAGCTTCAAGAAAGCTTGGTCTTATTCACTCATATTTATGTGGGCCATTGCCTGTTCCATCAACAAATGGTAACACATATATCATGACTTTCATTGATCACTTAACGAGGATGTGTTGGGTTTATTTGTTAAAAGCAAAATCTCAAGCTTTTGATACATTCAGAAATTTTCACTTATGGATTAAAAATGAAGCTCAACTCAATATTGAAACCCTTCGAACTGATAACAGTGGTGAATATATATCTCAAGAGTTTGAAAAATATTTGCAGGAGAATGGCATTAAACATCAAACAACTATTCCTTATAATCCACAACAAAATGGTGTGGCAGAACGTATGAATAGGACACTCTTGAATATGGTAAGATCAATGATGTTTTTTAAAAATGTCAAGTTAATGTTTTGGGGAGAGGCAGTTCTTTGTGTTGTCTACATTAAGAATAGATGTCCTTCTGTTGCACTACAAAACAAAACACCTTATGAAATGTGGCATGATCATCTTCCAGCTGTTAAGCATTTTAGAATTTTCGGTTCCACATATTATGCTTTGATTCCTGAGCAACATAGACATAAATTGGGAGCAAGAAGTCGAAAGTGTATTTTTTTAGGATATTCTAATACTTCTAAATATTATAGGTTGTATGATGAAGATAACAAGAAGTTTATTGTTTCTAGAGATGTTATATTTCTTGGGTTTAAGAAAGATGCACTCACTATTGATAAACAACTTGCTCAACTTGATAGATTTCATTCTAAAAAAATCTATCATGACATGGATAATGAACTTCCAAATCTTGAAGGGGGGATTCCTGTTCTAAGTCAAGGTCAAGTTTTGGAATTTCCTTCTAATGCACAAGTTGATGAAATAGAAGATGAGACAGTTGATGATATTGTTAATGGAATGGATAAACTAAGTATCATGGATAATGCAGAACCTGCTCTTAAAGAAGAAACATAGCAAACACCACAACAAGAAGAAGTTCGTAGATCAATAAAGACTAAGACATTTCCTAAAGGGTATGATGATTTTGTAACATTAGATTGTGAATTAAACTTTCATGTGTTTGATGAACCTGCATCTTTTCAATAAACAGTAAATAGTGATGTATGGAAAAGTGCAATGCAAAGAGAGTATGATGCTCTCATAAAAAATGGAACTTGGAGGTTGGTGAACCCTCCAATTGGAACCAAACCGATTGGATGCAAGTGGATATATAAAAATAAGTATAAAGTAGATGGTTCACTTGACAAACATAAAGTGAGACTTGTAGCAAAAGGGTATGCACAGAAAGAAGGTGTTGATTACGCAGAAACATTTGCTCCTACAACTAAATGGGGGACCATTCGAACTTTGTTTTCATTAGTAGCACAAAAGGATGGAATATACATCACATGGATGTTAAAACCGCGTTTTTGAATGGAGACTTAAAAGAAGATGTGTATATGGATCAGCCTGAAGGCTTTGCTATCAAAGGTCAAGAACAGAAGTTATGCAAATTAGTCAAATCTTTATATGGTTTAAAGCAAGCACCCAGAGTTTGGTATGAAAAGCTAATTGAGCATCTTCTCAAATTGAATTATAAGCACTTAAATCTAGATGATGCAACTTTATTTGTCAAGAAAGTTGGAAGATCGGTTGTATATCTAGTTGTCTATGTGGATGATTTGCTTATCACAGGAAATAATGATGATTATATAGTATCTATTAAAAGAGAGTTGAAAAAGGTTTTTGATATGACAAATTTGGGATTATTACATTATTATTTAGGAATTGAAGTAGATCAAAAACCAAAGCACATTTTCATTTCTCAAAAAAATATGTTGGAGAGTTATTAAACAAATTTGGTATGCAGGATTGTAATCCTGTTTCAACACCAATGGAGCAAAATTTAAAGCTTACTTCAAATGAAGGTAGCACATTTGAAGATCCAATAAAGTACAGGCATCTTGTTGGAAGTTTAATTTATCTTACTACTACTCGTCCTGACATAACTTTTGCTGTAGGAATACTTTCCAGGTTTATGCATCATCCCTGTGAAGGCCATTGGAATGCAGCAAAGCGAGTACTCAAATATTTAAAAGGCATTCAATCTTACGGCATCAAATATTCTAAAGTTTCAGACTTTCATCTCACTGGTTATTCTGATTCTGATTTTGATGGAGATAAAGATCATAGGGTCTCTACTTTAGGTTATTTGATGAACATTGGATCAGCATCTATCACATGGAGATCACGAAAGCAATCTGTTCCTGTTGATTCTACAACTGAAGCCGAATATGTTGCAGCAGCTCAAGCCACAAAAGAAATCATTTGGCTTCGTAAAATACTTGAAGACTTGCAGGAGAAACACATGACTTCAATGCCTCTCTTTGTTGACAACACTTCTGCAATTCAATTGGCCAAGAATCCAAAATTCCATGTTCGAACCAAACATATCAACACCAAATATCACTTGATTCGACATCATGTTGAGGCCAAAACCATTCATCTGACACATTGTCCTACTTCTGAGCAAATTGCAGATATCTTTACTAAAGCATTGGGTCATGAAAAGTTTGAAAAATTTAGAATGCAGCTTGGCATGTGAGATTTCCCTTCGGATTAAGGGGGGAATGTTGAGTAATCCTTTGGGATTACATTGTAAATAATATTTCAGTTATTAGTTAGTAAACCCGTTATCCATCTATAGATAATGGTTTGATATCATTTATATGTAACCCTCATCTACGTAATAAGATATTGATTTGTTGAGGTTCTTCATGACTTGTATCAAATCTGTCTTGTTCTTATGCATTATTGCATGTGAGGAAAGCAGGTCCACACCCTACCGCTACCTGAGAGACTACACTAAATGAGAGTATCTACAATGTGTGCAAGGAAAGCGAGGACGCACCCCACCTCTGCTCAATACACTACCAAATGAAGGTATCTGCACTTCGGAAACAAGGACACACCTAGCCTCTTCCAAGGACACTATGTTGAATGAGGATTGAGGGTATTTGCGCTCAGTCGAAAAGCATTAATGAAAAGTCCTGGATCTAAGTGGAAATGTTTATTAAGTGATGTAAGAAGTTGGAAAGTTCCTTTTGGGACTTAAAATAAAGCGAGAAAGGTTTGGCATGTAAGAGATCGGAAATTTTTGAGACATTAGAGACAATTGTCTTAAATTAATGTCTCAAAAAACCCCTATGTGTAGTAGTGGAATAATGTTAAATGAAAACTAAACTAATGTGTTTACCAGAAGTTTCTTATAATCGGCATAACCAACAACGATTTTACTCATGTAACTTCTTTCATGAAGTATATAATGCATGGTTGGGATACGTAATGTAATTGGTAGTCTAAGAGGTTGAGGCCTATCATGTAATATCCCGTTCTTCATTAATGAGCTTCAATACTTTTCCTGCATGGATGTTTCCCCTTATTAGGTTTTACCACATTAATTACAGTTGTTGAAATGATGTTTCTTTGTGTAATTTGTCTCTGATGGTTTAACAAGTGGTATCATATCCATGAGTGGAGAAAGACATCTCTGAGACTGGACTATGGAGTAAACCGTGAAGAATACATCATTGTTGCTAAAAGCAGACCATTGTTGCTCACTAAGAGAATACCACCATTGTTGGATGTGGATTTTCGATTGACTTCGTGTTGTCTGCTCCTGGAAGAGGATGGTGGATTGTGGTGATCCTATGGATAAGGGAGATTGCACTAGGGGGAGAAGGAAGGTAGAGCCCGTGTGGAGAAACTGTTGACCATCGCCTGCACTGCTGAACCAGAAGAAGGAAGAACAGAGCCAATGTGGAAAAAGAAGGCAGAGTCTACGTGGAGAAGGAAGGTAGAGCTTGTGAATAAAATCAGTGTGGAGAAGGTCCTGCAAGGCATGGAGAGGATCCTAGGATGCCCGTTAAGTGAATGGGTGGAGGAGAGAGCAAATTGTTTGAGGTTCAACATTGGTCGCAGAGGTGACGATGACTGCTGGCTTAGCTGGAACTCATGCATGGAGAAGAGGAGTCTCGGTTGGTGGTGGATCCAGCACTGAGGAGAATGCTTGATTGTTGCTGCTACCGGTGAAGACTAACGATTGTTGTTTTTGAGCTTGCAACCACCGTAGAGAATGGTGATCCCATCTGCGAAAGAGCCAAGGATCATGGAGGCCTGCGTTGTTTGCTAAAGGACCATGAGAGCCCATTTGGGTAGAAAGAAATCCAACAAATTTCCTCGGTAAAGAAAAATAAAAATAAAAATTGTGTTATTTTGTTTGGATATATATATATATATATATATATATATATAATTTCGAGGCAAGACTACAATTTTCTTGTTCGGGAGAATATATTGTTGTCTATTTTGGAGTATTTTGTTCAAAAAAATATAAGTATAAACTCATGAATGCTAGTTTTTTTTTCGGGAGAATATATTGCAAACTATTTTGTTCGGAAAAATATTAAAAAAAAAAAAAAATTCAACAATGTCTAGCACAAGGTTTGAAATTGAAAAATTTAATGGTAAAAATAATTTTGAACTATGGAAATTGAAGATGTAGGATATGTTAGTACAAAAGGGGTTACAAAAATCCTTAGACGGTAAAAGAAAGAAACCTCTAACTATGGTAGATGATGAATGGGAGGAATTATATTCCAAAGCGCTAAGCACAATTCGATTATGTCTTGCAGATGATGTGTTATTCAACATTGTTGGAGAAAAGTCAGCAACAAGCCTATGAAGCAAATTAGAAAGTCTTTATATGACCAAATCTTTGACAAACAAAATTTACTTGAAGCGACAGTTGTATGGTATGAGAATGAATGAAGGTACACATATAGTATATGATTTGAATGTTTTTAATACTCTTATTTTCTAGTTGAGTAGTATAGATGTTAAAATTGATTATGAAAATAAAGAAGTCAATATCTTATGTACTTTACCCGAATATTGGGGCCAAGTATAAGTTTCTTCCATTAGACTTAGTACAACTGATACCTTAGAATTTGACAATGTGGTTGGAGCATTATTGTCTGAGGAATTAAGGCAGAAATCTAGTCTTGAAACCTGTTCTCTAAAAGCTTTGGTTGTTAGAGGTCCATCCAAAGAGAAAGGAGAAAATTCAAAAGGTACTTCCAGGTATAAATCGAATGGAAGAAAGAGCAAATTAAAATGTTGGTACTGTAACAAGACTGGTCATCTCAAAAAGGACTATTGGAAAAGACAATAATCCAAGAAAGATGACTCCAAATCAGAGGCAAATTCAGTTAAGTCTTCTGATTTAGGTATGATTGATGAGGTTTTGTCTGTTTTTAATATTTATGAATATCATGAAGAATGGCTATTAGATTCTGGTGCTTCGCACCATATCTGTCCTCATAATGATTGGTTTGATTCCTATCAAATAGTTAATGATGCAATATTTCTTTTAGGAGATAATCATTCATGTAAGACTGTTGGGTTTGGAAGTGTTAAAATTAAAATGTTTGATGGAGTTATAAGAACACTTACAGATGTTAGAAATGTACCTTAATTAAAGAAAAAATTTTGTTTCTTTTGAAGTGTTGGATTCTTGTGGTCATAAGTTTACAGGTTTAACTAGAACTCTAAAAGCTTCTAAGGGTTCGTTAGTGGTCATGAAGGAACAAAAAACAAGAAACCTTTACAAACTGGTTGGAAGAACTCAATTTAGTGATACTGCATTAGTATCTGAAGAAGATTCTTGATCCACTTAGTTATGGCTGTTGAATTTTCTTAATTTTCTTAGATGATATCTTAAAACAAATAGTTACACGGTATATCACTGAAATAAACCTATCCAGACATATTAATCCCCCTAGGATCAACAGGCCTCATCTTACTTACTAACCCTTTCGAGCCAAACAAACCTAGCCAGACTTACCCTCCTCTAGACTGAGCTACTCACCGCTGCATCCATCATCCATCTGTTGTCACTCCCTCTTACAAGAGAGGTCCTTTTGTACTATGTCAATCTTATCTCAAAATTATTCAAAATTTACACGATCCAGAGGCTTAGTCAATACATCTGCAACTTGTTCCTCTGTAGGAACATACTTGAGCTTTACATATCCCTTTTGAACCATATCTCTAATGAAATGATATTTGATTTCAATGTGCTTTGTCTTATCATGGAACACAAGAGTTTTCGTCATCTTAATACAACTATGATTATCATAGAGGATATCATTAGATCTATCTCTACATCAATTAGTCTTTCTAACATCTTTTGAATCCATACTGCTTCTCTACATGCTGAAAATGCTACAATTTATTTAACCTCTGGCGTACTAAGTGCAATACTGGTATGCTTTCTACTAGACCAAGAGATCATGCCTGATCCTAGACTAAAACAACATCCTGAGGTTCTTTTTCTATCTTTGGAACTTCCTCCCCAATATGAATCTTCATATCCTGTAATTTGATCTCACCACTAGATGTATATCTGAGCCCATAGTCTAAAGTTCCCTTTAGATACCTCATCACATGTTTTTCCCAATAAGGTGAATGTGTTTAGGATTCACCATATACTGACTTAAGGTGTTTACTACAAAACCTATATCTAGCCTTGTATTGGTTAAGTACATCATAGAACCAATAATCTATCTATATAAGGTGGGATCAACTGCTTCCAAAGTATTGTCGTTTAATAGCTTCAAACTTGTTGTCATCGAAGTAGTCTTAGCTTTACAATCTAACATTCCAAATCTTTTTAGAATTTCTATAGTATATTTTCCTTGGTTTGGGAAAATCTCATCTGGATATTGCCATACTTCTAGACCTAGAAAGTAATGCATCATTCCAAGGTCTTTCATTTCGAACTCTGCAACAAGCTTCTTCTTACATTCGATGATAGGGTTATCTTCTCTTGTCAATAATAAATCATCTACTATAAAAATAAAATCATAATCCCACCATCCTCAATATTATAGTAAAGGTTGGAGTCTGCTTTACTTTTATTAAATCCTAAGCTCATCATAAATCCATCGATCCTTCCATACCATGCTCTGGGTTCTTGCTTTATCCCATACAATGCCTTCTTTAGTCTACATACATGAGTTTTCCCATCATTAGTCTCGAAACCTTGCGGTTGTTCGATATATAGATCTTCTTCAATCAAGCCATTTAGAAATTTTGTCTTCACGTCCATTTGATGTAGCTTCCACTTCATATTAGATGCCAAGGCAGGGATGGTTTTGATTGAGGTGTATCTAGACACCAGTGCAAAGGTATCCTCATAATCGTTTCCCTCTTTCTAAGAGAATCCTCGATCTACAAATATTTCCTTGTACTTTTCTATGCTTCCATCTGCTGAGTGTTTAGTTTTGAAGATCCATTTAAAGGATACCACTGACTTGTCTTTTGGTCTTGGTACTACTTCCCACACATCATTCTTTATAATGGATTGGTATTTCTTGACCATTGCATCAACCAACTCCTTCTGTTTTATTGCTTCTTCAAAACATGTTGGTTCTTTATCAACTAGATCACACATCAAAGGCATATAACCAGGGTATGACTTTGGCTTCTTTCTTTCTCAGTTGGTTCCTTCTAGAGCACCATGTCTTTTTTCTTCTTCAATTACTTCACGAGCCTAAGCAGATTTTTTCTTTTAAGAAATCAATTCATTGGGTAAATCTTCTAGTAACTGAGGTTCTATCATATCATGATCTTCAGGCATCTGGACTTCTTCTTCATTTTTAACTGGTTTAGGAATTTCAGTAGCTTTGGGAGTTTCATGCTCCTCATCATCTTCCTTACCTTTCTTTGAATTTATGAAGGTTGTATCTTCGTCAAATGTGACATCTCTGCTGAGTTCAATTTGACGGTATCCTGGGATATATATCCGATAAGCTTTTGATTGCTCACTATACCCTACGAACAATCTGTTCTTTCCTGAAGGATCTAACTTTTTCCTTTTCTCCTTCGGAATGTGAATGTATACATGAAAAACAAATATCTTTAGGTGACTTACCTCTGTCTTTTTGCTGGAAAATATTTCTTCTGGAGTTTTATTCCAAAGGGTATTGTGGGAAATTCTATTATGTACATATGCAACTACTCTTGTTGCTTCTTCCCATAGGTACATCGGAATATATTGATCATGTATCATATCTTTCACATCTTCCATGATAGATCTATTCTTTCTTTCTACCACACCATTTTGTTGTGGATTATAGAGAATGGTGATCTCCCTCTTAATCCCATCTTCCTTGAAGTAATCATTAAATTCATTTGATGTGAACTCTTGCATTATCAGACCTCAAAATATTTATTTTATTTTCAGAGAGATTTTCCACTAGGGCCTTAAATTCCTTGAACCTTTTGAACACTTCATCCTTCTTTTTCAAGAATTATATCCAAGTTTTGCAGGAGTAGTTATCAATAAAAGAAGCATAGTAGACATAACCTCTTAATGAAGTAGTTTTCATTGGACCGCATATGTCTGAGTGAATAATATCTAAGATCCATTTTTCTTTGCTATAACTTTTTGGATAAGGATTCTTAGTATTCTTCCCTTGAGCACATCCTTTGCATAGTCCTTCATGTTCTATTTGAATTTATGATAAACCAGTCAAAACCTTGCTTACAATTGGTAGAGCTATGTAGTGAACATGAACAATCCTTATGCACCATAGTTCACATGGGTTTATGGTACTAGTTTCTAAAGTTGAATATGTATGTCCCTTGAATTTGTAGAGTCCTCATTCTTCAATTCCAATCTCTACTACATCATCTATGATTTTACCTTTTTTCCACATGAGAACTTTTTTGTCCACAAAAGAAACTCTAAAGCCTTTCTTGTCTAAGGTTGAAATGGAAAGAAGTTTCTTCTTAAGTCCTGGGACATACATGACATATTTAATTTTCACGGGCTTTCCAGAATCCAATTTATAGGATGCTTCTCCTATTCCTTTAAAAGGGTGTTGGGAATGATATCCAAACATTACTTTGTGTGGATATTCCTTTTGTTCAAGGCATGAGAGTGATTCCTTGTAACTAGTCATGTTCTTGGAGGCACCACTATCTGTTAGATTTTTATCATTTAAGCAATATGATCTTAGGATCTTATCTGAGAGAATAACATGCACAACAATCAATCACAAGAGACAATAGACACAAATATTATACTCGGGGAAAGCATAAAGGAAAAACCCCGCAACTTCCTCAGAGATAGAATGAGCACCAATGGCAGCAGTAAAACCAAAAGACAGAAAGATGATCTCCAGCAGCTGTTCTCTCTCTCACCTATGCACTATAGCTGAGTGAGTGTGTATCTCAAATAGAGAGGCTCACTCTCTATTTATACTAGTTTCCGACTTGGCAATAACTTACTAGGGCCAACTTCTCTAGGAGAGTCTAATAACCCTAGTGCCCCACAACTATGGGGACTTTTCCCTCTGATCAACAAGGAGGGTTAATCTCTATGACTTTACATGACTTGATTACATTAATGATTCTCCCTATAGGAACATCGGGGACCAATGAAACACAATATATGAAATATACAAGTGAATACATTACGAAGTTACAAATACATCAACACTCCCTCTTAACTAGGAAGGTATTCTCTTGAAACAATTCATCAGCACAAGTCTTCTTCTTTGGATCATCATCAAAGCTGGATCATTACTGGATCATCATCAAAGCTAGATCATCAATGGATCGTCATCAAAGTTGGATCATTATTGGATCATCGTCAAAGCTGGATTATCATTGGATCATCATCATCATCATTGCTTCCGCTATCTCGATCAAATGGTGCTATCTCTCAATTATTCTCGTCACAGGAAGTTCTACAAAGCCATCCCTTTTTCATGTTGGTTGTAGGACTAGCCTCCATGTAGGTCTTCATCAATAGAGCCAGCCCTTTTTCATGCTGGATGTACTTCTACAGTGCCAGTTTTTTTTCATACTGGATGTAGGCCTCTACAAAGCTAGTCCTTTTTCATACTGGATGTACCTCTACAAAGCTAGTCCTTTTTCATACTAGATGTAGGTCTCTACAAAGCCAGTCCTTTTTCATATTGGATGTAGGCCGCTACAGAGCCATCCCTTTTTCATGCTAGATGTACTTCTACAGATCCAGTCCTTTTTCATACTGGATGTAGATCTCTATAGAGCCAGTCCTTTTTCATACTGGATGTAGGCCGCTACAAAGACAACCATTTTTCATGTTGGATGTACTTCTATAGAGACAACCCTTTTTCATGTTGGATGTAGGTATCTACAGAGCCGGTCCTTTTTCATAGTGGATTTATGCCGCTACAGAGCCAACCCTTTTTCATGCTGGATGTACTTCTACAGAGCCATCCCTTTTTCATATTGGATGTAGGTCTCTATAGAGCCATTCCTTTTTCATACTGGATGTAGGTCGCTACAAAGCCAACCCTTTTTCATGCTAGATGTACTTCTATAGAGCCAACCCTTTTTCATGCTAGACATAGGTCTCTACAGAGCCAGTCCTTTTTCATACTGGATGTAGGCCACTGCACTTATATCTAACCATGGGAGGCCCCGCCTACCACCATGTTAGAATGGCACAACACTTACATCTGACCATGGGAGGAACCAATCCTACCACCATGTCAAAAGGGCACAGCACTTACATCTGACCATGGGAGGAACCAATCCTACCACCATGTCAGAAAGGCACAACACTTACATCTGAACATGGGAGAAACCCATCCTACAACCATGTCAGAAAGGCTCACAGACTCATCACTTCCCCTTGTAAGGAACCTCTATCTAGAGAACACCAAGCTTCTCCTGGAAGTACTAAAACTTCACTCTAGCTAATGGCTTGGTCAACACATCAGCTATCTATTCGTCCATTGCAACATACTGGAGCTTCACTGCTCCCCTCTGCACCATATCCCTGATATAGTGGTATTTGATCTTGATATGCTTTGAATTGTCATGGAACACTAGGTTCTCCGACAACTTCACACAACTCTGGTTGTCGCAACATATACAAGTAGCATCCAACTGGAGATCAAACAAATCAGACAGTAGCTTCCTCAGCCATACTACCTCACAACTAGCTGAACAAGAAGCAACACACTCTGCTTCAGATGTCATCAATGCCACACATGACTACTTCCTGCTAAACTAAGATATCACACCTGATCCCATATTGAAGCAACACCCAGAATTTCTCTTCCTATCGATGGAATTTCCTACCCAATCTGAATCCACATAACCCTCTAGGTTAATCTTCTGATTCACCTCATACTTGATCCCATAATCAACTGTACCCTTTAGGTACCTTCAAATATTCTATGCACCAATCAAGTGAACATGTCTCAGATCTGTCAGGAACTGGCTCAATGTGTTCACAGCAAAGCAAATATCTAGTCTTGTGTTTGTCAGGTACATCAAGGACCCAATCATCTGATGATACATTGTAGCATCAATGGACTCTGATGAAGCATCACTCAATAGCTTTAGGTTTGATGCCATAGGTGTGGTCATGGCCTTGTAGTCCATCATCCCAAACCTCTTCAGGATATCTACTGCATACTTCCCTTGTCCCAGGGATATTCCATCTGCATTCTGCCACACCTCCATGCCTAGAAAGTAGTGCATCATGCCGAAGTATTTCATCTCGAACTCGGCAGTAAGATTCCTCTTCGTGTCAGAAATAAACCCATCCTCACCTTTTACAAACAGGTCATCTAAATATAGTAGTAGTATCACTGGGTTCCCTTCTTCAACCTTATTTTAAAGGTTGGAATCCGCTTTACTCTTGGTAAATCCCAAACTAGTCAGGAATTTGTCAATCTTATCGTACCATGTCCTGGGTGCATGTTTCAAACCATACATGGATTTCTTCAATTTACACACATGATTCTCTCTGTAATGTGTCTCAAAACCATGTGGCTGCTCCATATACACTTCCTCTTCTACTACACTGTTCAAGAAAGCAGTCTTGACATCCATCTAGTGCATCTTCCATTTCATCACTGCAGCCAGAGCAAGTACTGATCTAATGGAAGTGTATCTGGCTATAGGTGCAAAAGTTTCTTTATAATCTATTCCTTCTTTTTGGGATAATCCACGAGCCACAAATCTTGCTTTATATTTCTCTATGTTGCCATCTGCAGCATGCTTGATCTTGTAGATCCACTTGGAAGTCACAACAGACTTCCCTTCTGGTCTTGGGATAACATCCCAGACATTATTCTTCATGATCAACTTGTACTCCTCGATCATAGCATCCTTCCATTCTTTATTCTCTATCACTTCTTCATAGTTGGAAGGT
Source organism: Pseudotsuga menziesii (assembly GCA_001517045.1). Classification (NCBI taxonomy): domain Eukaryota; kingdom Viridiplantae; phylum Streptophyta; class Pinopsida; order Pinales; family Pinaceae; genus Pseudotsuga; species Pseudotsuga menziesii. The sequence continues at coordinate 398,491 of LPNX010061614.1, forward strand.
TCTTATCAATGATGTCACATAATAGGGCTACATAATCGGAGTAGGACCTAGTTATTTTCCTCTCTCTGTTCATTTCTTCTGGAGCCCCATATCTTTCTGCACCTTGGATAGCCTCTCGTACCCATGCAGGTTTCCTCTTGTGAGGATTATTCTCCTGGGGTGGATCTACAGATTCCTGGGGTTCTTCTATTTCTCGATCTTCTTCTTGAGTTGCATCGTTCATAGTTGTATATTGAATTGTGGGTGCTTCTGGTTCTTCAGACTCTTCAGCAGGTCTCTTTTTGGATTTGTTGTAACCTGAGTCTTCATCAAATGTTACGTCCCTACTGATGTCGATCTTCTTGAATCCTAGGAAGTATATTCTTTAAGCCTTCGAGATTTCACTATATCTTACAAATATGCCCTTCTTTTCTGAAGGATCTAATTTTTTCCTATTTTCTTTCATGATGTGTATGTACAATGGACAGCCAAATATTCTGAGATGACTGACTTCTAGTTTCTTGCCAGAGAAGACTTCTTCAAGTGTCTTGTTCTCGAGTACTCTATGTGGAGTACGGTTCTGTACATACACAACTATTCTAGCAGCTTTTGCCCATAGATGCATGGGAATATCTTGATCATCAAGCATTTCCCTTGCATCTTCCATAACCATTCTATTCTTTCTTTCTACAACCCCATTCTGTTGTGGACTATATGGAGTGGTCAACTCCCTCCTAATCCCCGAATCTCTGCATAATTCTTTGAATTCATTTGATGTGAATTCTCCGCCATTGTCTGATCGAAAGGTCTTGATTTTCTTTTCTATGTGGTTCTCGATCAAGGCTTTGAACTCTTTGAACTTGCTGAATACTTCATGTTTGTTTTTCAAGAAGTATATCCATGTCTTCCTAGAAAAATCATCAATGAAAGAAACATAGTATACATACCCACTCAATGAATTGGATGACATCGTACCGCATACATCAGAGTGGGTGATTTCCAAGATTCCTTTTGCCTTGCTCTCACTACTTGGAAATGTCTTCTTTGTGTTCTTTCCTTTCGTACATCCTTTGCAGACACCGTCATGTTTTTCCTGTATTTATGGAAGACCTTCAACATCTTTTCTTCCAAGTGGTAGTGCTATATAGTGCACATGTTCAAGCCTTCTATGCCAAAGTTCATTTGGATCTACTAAGTCATGGACTAGGGCTTGTTTTGGTTGGCCCTTTAGCTTATATGATCCTCCCTCTTGCTCTCCAATCACAACTACATCATTTATAGTATTTCCCTTTGGCCACATAAGGACTTGGCCATCTACAAATGCAACCTTCATGCATTTTGCATATAATGCAGAGATGGAGAGGAGGTTTTTCTTTAGTCCTGGTACAAACAAGACATCCTTCATCTTCATAGACTTTCAGAGTCTAGCTTATAGGAGGATTCACCACTACCTTTTATGGGATACTGGTAGTCATCCCCAAGTTTCACCTTGTGGGGTGACTCATGTTCTAATAATTTCACAAAGGATTCTTTGAATCCTGTCATATGCTTGGAAGCCCCACTATCTGTGAGCCAATCATTGCTTCCATGTGTGACAGTTCACGTGAGAGAAAAAATCAAAACATATTCTTCATCACTAGAAGATTCTTCTTCTTTGACTCAGGTTCACCATCCTCTGCAGTGTGAGCATGATGTCTTCTTTTGTAGTTCTTCTTCTTTTGAGAGCCACCTTTGTTTATGGGACAGAATCTGCAGATGTGTCCTTTCTCATGACATGTAAATCATCAGATACTAGATAGATATTTTCTGTGCTTATTCTGATGTGAATGCTTACCTATGTGATGATGATGGTCTCTTTTGTTTTTCTTGGTGTGTACTATGAGAGCTTGATCTTCATTTCCCATCTTTTCTTCTCGATCTACTATTAGAGCTTCTTCTTGTGGGCATTCCTCCCACATCCTACTGAAGGTGACTAGCTTTCTTCTAGCACAAATCCCTTGAATGAAGGAGTCCCATGACCTAGGGAGACCATTCATGGTGGTCATCACAATTTCTACTTTCTCTACTTCTTCATCTATAGCTTCAAGTTTTTCTTTAATCCGGGAGACCCTTGTAAAGTATGATTCTATGGTCTCTGCATTCTGGATTTGGAGCTGATCTTCTGCAATGCTGGTTTTCTGGTTCCAGGGAAAATTAGGGTTTGAATTTCCCAGAGTTCTACCCAACTAAAAACCTCGATTTTTGTCTATAAACTTCTATTTTGATGAGGAGATTGATCCTATGCTGGGCTCACTCAAAGATTCCTCTTCTGTGAGAGGCCCTAATTTCCCGATGCAGTGACAAGTCAAAAACTAAAAATGATCAGAATTAGATTCTACTTTGACAAAAAGAAGGGCCCTTCAATGGAGAGTCATCCTAGCCTTCGTTTGCTGATGCATTGTGGAGAGAGACCCAAAAATTAAAAATCCCTAGCTTCTGCAGCTGCACAGCGTCTTCTTCTCAGGTTAGCTCTGATACCATGTTATATTTTTATCATTTAAGCAATATTATCTTAAGATCTTATCTGAGAGAATAACATGCACAACAATCAATCACAAGAGACAATAGACACAAATATTATCCTCGAGGAAACCATAAAGGAAAAACCCCGCAACTTCGTCATAGATAGAATGAGAACCAATGGCAGCAGTAAAACCCAAGGACAGAAAGATGATCTCCAATAGTTGTTCTCTCTCTCACTTGAGCGAGCTTCTTCTCTCTCACCTATGCGCTATAGCTGGGTGAGTGGGTATCTCAAATAGAGACACTCACTCTCTATTTATACTAGTTTTTGACTTTACAATAATTTACTAGGGCCAACTTCTCTAGGAGAGTCTAATAACCCTAGTGCCCAACAACTCTGGGGACTTTGCCCTCTGATCAACAAGGAGGGTTAATCTATATGAATTTAGATGACTTGATTACATTAATTATTCTCCTGATAGGAACATCGAGGACAAATGAAATACAATATATGAAATATACAAGTGAATACATTCCGAAGTTACAAATACATCAACACTATCAACTATCCAGGTATCATTTCCCGGTGAGACTAATCCTGTTAGAGAAGAGATTAAAACATATTCTTCACTGGATTCTTCATCAGTCTTTGCTTCTTCTTCAACTTCTTGATCACTATCTTCAGTAGCATGGGCCTACAACTTTCTCATATTTTTTATTCTTTCTTCTTTCATGGGACAGTTGATGGAAATGTGTCCCAACTTATGACAAGTGAAGCATTCAAAATTTGAGAAGTCTCTCTTGGGTCTTTTAAACCCTTGAATCTTAGGAGGATGGCGATGACTCTTCCTTTTTCCTTTGGTGTGGGGTGTCAAGGCTTGATCCTCATTGTCATTTATCTTTTCTTCTCTAGCTACTATCATTCCTTCCTCTTGGACACATTCTTCCCATAACTTTAGGAATTTGGTTAGTTTCCTTCTTGAACATATTCCTTGGATAAAGGCTTCCCAATATCTTGAAAGACAATTTAATTTTATCATCACAATCTATGCTTCTTCAACCATATCATCAATGGCTTCTAGCTGATCCTTGATTTGAGCTACTCTTGTAAAGTAAGACTGCATGGTCTCCGACTTTTGATCTCTTACACATTTGAGTTGATTCCTCACGGTCATTTTCCTATTAATTTTTCTACCTTCAAATAGACCCGGTAGAGTATCAAACATTTCTTTCGGAGTCTCCCTTGAGGACACTTTAGGAATCAAGTTATCTTTGATGGAGTCAGCTATGATCCTTTTAGCTATTATCATATCCTTCTTATGCTTGGACTTAGCTTCAGCTTCTTCTCGTACTTTCACTTCCTCTTTCAAAAATTTATCTAGAACATTGTCTGGTAGGATGAGCATGATCATATACTTCCATGCTCTGAAGTTTTCAGCACCTTCAAGATTTTCATCTAGCTTGGTATTCTTTGTCATCTTTAGAAGTCTGAGAACTTCAAAAGGAATAAAGATGAATAATACTTACTTGAAGAAAATAGCTCCTTACCGACCTCCTTCTGGATGACCTAGGGCTTGATGCAAAAACCCTAATTTTTTAGTTGGGATCATAGGTAGAGCTGAATGGTGGAGAATATGTGCCTCCCTGAGGTGAGGTAGACTGTATCTTCATTTTTTGGAGATTGATGATGAACCCTCAGGAAAAATGAAGCCCTAGTTTGTCCCGACAACAATAACTGGTCCAAAATTGAAAATTCTTTGAATTCAGTTTTATCTCCACATACAGATGCCCTCTTCATGGGAGAGTTGAGAGAGCCCTCTTTTCTAGTTGATCTATCGAGGGATTTTTTCAAAGTAACAAAACCCTAACTGTGCAGTGCTTCCTTTCAGGATGGCTCCGATACCATGTTGAATTTTCTTAATTTGCTTAGATGATATCTTAAAACAAATAGGTACTAGTAGATCACTAAAAGAACAACAATAATAGAAACACAAGAACACAAGAACACAAAGATTTTCCTCGGGGAAACCACAAGGGAGAAAACCCCACAAAACTTCCTCATTATAAAACTCAACTAGAGCAGTGTAAAACCTAAACAACTGCTTCTCTCTTCTTTCTGATGCCCTAATCTTTTTCTCTCTTACAAAACAACTTGAGTGAGTGAGTACAAATGAAGGGGAGCTCCTCCCTATTTATATTATTCAGTTGACTTGACCTATAACCTAACAGGGCCGAATTCTCTAACTATCTGGTCCGACTTGTCCAACTGGACACCACAAATAAAATTTATTATATTGACACTTAGGTACTGTTGACCCGACTTATATCCAAAGGTTTACATTAATTCTTTCAACGATACTAACAAGACCAAAATCATCTCTCGAAGGAGGAATAGAATCAATACATCTAGAATATCTTTCGAAGTTATAATACTTTAAGAATGGCATCAACGTCTTGGTCATATGAGTGAAAAAGGACTTCAGGTATTAATGAATCGTAAATTGCTTCCAAATTTGAAAACTCTGAATTTGATGTTTTGTAAACATTGTATATTTGGAAAGAAGTGTAGACAAACAATCAAAGCAGGTAGTCATGTTGGTATAGGTGTTCTCGACTACATTCATTCTGATTTGTGGGGTCTGTCTCCTACCATTTCCTTTGGGAGAGAAAAATATTATGTATTATTTTTAAATGATTTTTTCTAGTAAGGTTTGGGTCTATGTCCTAAAAAGAAAAGTTGATGTGTTTAACACATTTAAACAATTTAGAGTTAAGGTGGAAAAAAGAACTGGCAGGATAATCAAGTGTTTAAGGACGGATAATGGAGGTGAATTTACTTCTTTAGAGTTTGAAAAATATTGCAAAGATGAAGAGATCATAAGAAACAAAAAAATGTATACACTCCTCATAAAAATGGAATTGCAGAGCGCATGAACAAGACTCTTCTAGAAAGAGAAAGGAGCATGCTTAGTAATGCTAATTTGGGGCAAGAGTTGTGGACATAAGCAGTTTCTACTGCTTGTTATCTAATAAATCGATCACCATCAATGACAATATATTTTAAAATTTCGGAAGATGTATGGACTGGTCATCCCTGTGATTATTTGAATTTGAAAATATTTGGTTATGAAGCCTATGCACATACTCCTAAAAAATCGGAGTTCTAAGTTAGACCCTAGATCAAAGAAGTACATTTTTGTTGGATATGATGATGTATAAAAAGGATATAGATCGTGGGATCCTACTTCCCACAAGATCGCAGAGATGTGATGTTTTATGAATCTTCTCTGATTAAATTTGAAAATTTAAGAGTTGATGTGGAATAGGAACATGTAATATTAAAACAACTAGTTCAGTTGGAGAACCAATCTTCTCATCACTCAAAGAAGAAAGAAGAATTTTATGGTGAGAGAGAAATCATAGAAGATGAAGAAATTCAAGAAAATGTGGAAACCCAACAGCCTACACCAGGAACATCATTAAGGGAGAGAAATACACCTAAGAGGTACACTAATTTTGTTTCATCTGTTTTATTTATTGATGATGGAGAGCCTTCTTGTTTTTAGGAAGCCATTGGTTGTGCTGACAATGCTAAGTGGAAGATGGAAATGAAATAATAAATGGATTCTTTGGAGAAAAATAAGACATGAGAATTGGTTGAACTCCCCAAAGATAGAAAAACTGTTGGATGTAAGTGGGTCTTCAAATTGAAGAAATGAGTTGATGGTAAGGTTGAAAGATACAAATCCATATTGGTCACAAAATGGTACTCTCAGATGGAAGTTATTGACTATCATGATATTTTTTAACTGGTTGTCAAGTTTTTATCTATTCGTATTGTGTTACCAATAGTTGCATTGCTTTATTTGTAGTTAGAGCAAATAGATGTTAAAACAACTTTCTTACATGGAGATTTAGAAGATGATATTTATATGGAACAACTAGAAGGTTTTGTGCAACATCATAAATGTATATTAGTTTGCAAGCTCAAGAAATCATTGTATCGCCTGAAACAGTCACCTAGGAAATGGTACAAGGAGTTTGATTCATGGTGAACCAAGGTTATACTAGAATTGAATATGATAATTTTTTACACTTCAAAAGGTTAAAAGACATATTCATTACTTAGTGTTGTATCTTGATGATATGCTTAATTGTGAGAAAAAGCATGGACGAGATTAATAGGTTGAAGGCTAAAATGGCTAGAACTTTTGATATGAAGGATCTTGGAGCTGCAAAACAAATCTTGGGTATTCAAATACATAGAGACATTATAAATGGTAAGATTATTTTTTCACAGGAGAAGTATGTTGAGAAAATACTTCTAAGATTCGAAATGAATAAGGAAAATCATGTTAATGTTCCTTTGGATTCCTATTTTAGGCTTTCTTCAGGCTAGTAGTGTTGAAGAAAAGGGTTATATGTCTCGTGTACCATATGCCAATACAATAGGATGTTTAATGTATGCAATGGTGTGTACTAGACCTGATATTTCACATGCAGTAGTTGTTGTTAGTAAGTACATGGAAAATCTTGAAAAAGAACATTGCAATGCAGTGAAATGGGTGCTTTGGCACCTAAGGGGAACACGTGACTATTGTATCACCTTTAATAATAACATTGATTCTGTATGCAGTTTTGTTGATTCAGATTTCACAAGTGATTTGGACAAAATAAGTTCTACTTCAGGTTATGTCTTTACTCTTGTAGGTTGAGCTATAAGTTGGATGTCAAAGATTCAGGAAACCGTTGCTTTATCCACTATAGATTCTCAATATAAATTGTTGACTCACATGCTTGTAAAGAGGCGACTTGGATGAGAGGTATGCTTAGAGAAATTGGAAGGTTGCATAACAATGTGCTTGTCTTCTGTGACAGTCAAAGTGCTATACATTTGGCTACAAACCCTGTTTATCATAGTAAGACTAAACATATTGATGTAAAGTATCATTTTGTAATACAAGCTAGTGTTGAAGGTGGAGTACATTTGAAAAAGGTTCATACTCAAGAAAATTGTGCATATATGTTTACAAAACCAGTATTGTTAGAGAAGTTACGATGGTGTGTAGCTTCTCTTAGTTTGAAAAAAAGGTGACAAATAGTTTTGGGAAAAGTATTAGAATTTTTTTTTGTCAAGGTGGAGATTATTAAATGACAACTAAACTAATGTGTTTACGGGAAGTTTCTCATAACGGGCATAACCGGCAACAATTTTACTCATATAACTTATTTCATGAAGTATATAGTGCATGGTTGGGATATGTAATGTAATCAGTAGTCTGAGAGGTTGAGGCCCGTCATGTAATCTCTCGTTCTTCATTAATGAGCTTCAATACTTTGCCTGCGTGGATGTTTCCCCTTATGGGGTTTTACCACATTAATTACTGGTGTTGAAATGTTGTTTCTTCTTTGTCTCTAAGTGTCTAACAAATAAATGTATATGCGACTTGAATATTATTTTTGAATCAAAACAAGTAGAGCATCAAATTAGACCAAGGGATATTGGATGAAAAGGGCTCCCCTATAAATTATTATGTTTGAACCATAGTTGTCAAATCACAATCCATACATCAATCGCCTTAACAAGTAGCATCACGGGGAATTCACCTTGTTGATAAATATCTTATCATGTTCATTCATAAAGGGGGGTTTTTAATTGTAAAAAATAAGAGAAATATATTATAGGTATTGGGGTGCGAGGAATAGGGTATGGGGTGTTTATAGGTATTTGGGGGGTATAAAAAGGGGTTTCTATTATAAATTATAAATATATTGTAAAAATAGGGTTTTTCAATTGGAAATATGTATTGGGAGGAGGGCTCAACAAATGGATTTTTGTAAGTAATTATCAATATCTAGTGAAATTAGGGCTATTCTTTAATATCCCATGAACGAATGCGTTATGACATAGTTTTACTAAGTGAAGACCCCATGGGTAGCATGAAGACCAACTTTAGAGACAAAATCTGCACTAAATTACACTTACCATTCATGGAAAGCAAGGGTGATATCACATTCCCTCCTGTGCCTAGCTCCCTCCTTCGGTATCCACATACTTGGAAAGTTGCTTCACATATGGAATTTTTTTTCTGTTTACAATAAGACATATAGGATTCATAAGGTAGAGAACCTATGATAGGAAGAGGAGCTTCTCTGATAATAAGTTAATGCAAATAATATTTGGCTTCTCCCATGTTGAAATCCCCTTGCATCATTAGTCTAGTTTTGTTATGGTTATTTAATTGAATTGGCGGATGGTGGGGGAAGATGCATCAAGCGATTATATTTGGGAGTTAAAAAAGATGATGCATTGATTAGGATCTCATATTAATGGTTTGGAAGTGTCAATTAATTCTTCTCATAGTAAATTGGATTGGTAGTATGTCAGGAAGGACGAGTTTGAACACACAATGTAAGAACATGGAGAAACAATCAAGAAGATAAAGAAAGATTCATTTGTGCAGTCTGATGTCATTCAAGTATCATCACATGAACCTAATACTTACAAGGAGCATTCCTCTAGTTATCAGGTAATTGAATAACCTATAGTGTGGAAGCTAGCTAGAGTGGTGGACTGTCTTGAAAAAATTACCTGATCATTTGGAGGATAGCCACAATGGCTGTGAATTTTCTTAATGTTATACCTAATGTATTTATGTATGTACGTGAAGGGGAATTTTTGGGAGAAACTCATCATCCCATATATGATCCACAAGAGCCCCATCCTAGTCCACTAGATAAACACATTACCTTTTTTGGTTTAAATTGGATTTATTGGCTACGACTTGAAGGGATCTATTTAGATATATTCATGAAATTTTCATTATTAACCCAATGTGGTTTATAGAGTTGGTTTTAAAAAGTGTGTTGTAAGCTCTCTCGGTGATCATGGTAGTGACACTTGTCTTCGGGCGATATTTGGTTTATGATACTTGAGAAAATAATTAAATTGTGTGCATGTTCAATTTCTCTAATGAATGTGCATTGTTGATGTTCTACTTATCATAAATGTCATATCTTTTAAGCAATGTATCTACTAAGATCCATGTATTTCAATTCTTCCAATTGAATTTCACCACATAGTTTGAGCTGGATAAAGTGTTAGAAGCGACAAGGCTTACTTGACACCCCTTAATGTATGCTTAGTCAACAAATATTTTTAACACATGCAAAATTAGATGTTATTTTATTTGACGTACATATGTTGATTAAGAAATTATGTATGATCTGATTTACACACCCAACTCATTTAAAATAAAACAAGTATGTCCCCGGATGCGGGTGACAGGAGACAACATGGATGACGTGGTCACAGAAGTGGACATGGATGTGGACGTACCTCAGGATGATGTGGACGACCAGGTGGATGACGACTGGCCGCATGCATACCGGCACCCTCATGTGCCTGACACCCTTCCGGTTCATGACGAGAATGGAGACCTCTTCGTTGGTGAACGGACTCCGGCCACCTCCATCGATGACGCTAGCACCAGCAGAAACGCTAACAGTACTAGTCCCCTCAAAAATTAAGGCCAAGCAGGCTGGGTACAGAGATGTTAAGACTCTCATTTATGACCATCGGGCTAGGTGCAATATGGCTCCTTCCGTGTTTTTTGTCCATTAGTTCAAGCACTTCGCCAACCGAGCTCAACCCAAGCTCTGTCTGTTCAGGCTCTGTTCACCCAAGCTCGTCCCTGTCTGCACGATGCTCCGCTCCCCTGGTGCCTGCTACAGTATCTCGCACTCCGGAAATCTCATGTCGCCGAGGCGAAGAGGACCTCCCAGAGGCGGGAGATGACATGGAAGGGTTGGTAACCCTGTAGAACCACCTTTTCACCCGAATGCCAACAACAAGGGATTCGAAGCCAAGATTCCAATAGCTCTAAGATCCCTGGTCGATGATTGGGAAGACGGAATCTCTTGCTCCCTTACCGCAGCCACTCGCACCACTTCCCACAGGAAAAATTACTGGGTTTTTAAAAATGTACTCACCAGACTCATTCTTCGAGCCGTCAACCCTCCGTCGGCCGTCAACGACATCCCCGACCTTGCTTGGCCACCCCCCCCCCCCCCCCCCCCCCCCCCCCCCCNACCACCTCCACCTCCCCTGAGTCAGAGCACCCTCACCACTCCACAACGTCAATTTGTGAGGAAGAAAGGGAAAGCCACCAAGAAGACGTCACCTCTTCCTGTCAAACAACCAGCACTGGACTCAGGCAATTCCATGAACGACGACTCCATAGGTGGCTACAAGGAACCAGAATAGAAGCGAAAGAATGACAAGAAGTAGGAACTTCAATGGGGAACAACATACAGTTGCCCAATCACCGAGGTTTCGTACGAGGCACTTTTATGCCAGGTGTTTCAATTTTCTAGATGTCTCAAATCCACATTTTTAAAGTTTTTTTGCTTTCCAGTCTATGATACCTGTCTAGCCTAAGCCAGTCTGACTTTTACTCACTCTGTTTAGTAATTTTTGGATTGTTAAGATCTGTTTTCCCCTCTATGGGGAGGATCATTTTTTTTGTACTCTTGGACCGCCTCTACTGGCTCGGTTTTGTGTTCTCGTAACACACATACATGTATCATTATCTGTACGCTTATCTTTACTAAATAGATTAGACCTGAACTTACAAAAAAAACAAAAATAAAACAAGTATGTCTATAACACTCATAATTAGACATTTGAGTGATGAGAAGAAAGAGAACATGACATTAATTATATATTAAGGGATTAGAAGAATAAGAACACATATTTCCCAGTTTTGAATGATGACGAGAAAGAGTACATGCCCTTTTTCACATATTAGTAATTTGATTGATGAGGAGAAATCCCCCCTCCCTTTTTCACAATTTAGGGTGTTAAGTGACAAGGAGAAATATATTTTTCTCTCTATTGTATTTTAGAGGCATTCGAGTGTTAAAGAGAAAGAGAAAAAACCCCTTTTCATAATTTTCAAGTATCAGAAACCGATATTTTAAGTATTGGAAACCAATATTTCAAGTATTTGAACCCGATATCTCATGTATTGGAAACTGATAATTTATGTATTGAAAACCAATATCTGATGTATTAGAAACTAATATTTTAAGTAATGGAAATCAATATTCACATGATAATTATATGATGCATTGGATTGAAATTATTCTAAGTTTAATTAAAAGGGGGTTCAATGAAGTGGTAAAAGGAATCTAGGACCCAAGGAGTCTAATTGATACATATTCTTATGGTCATAAATTCCACATACAAGATTTATTTGGAGTGCATTATATCTTGTTCGAAATATATCAATGAGAATAATAATTCCAATCAAGGTTTAAACAATCCTTTGATATCCGTAATCCATTGTAGGGGACAAAACATTTGTTAGGGCATTAAAGGTGCATTGGAAGTTTAAGAACTAAAAAAGAATAGAACAAATGTCAAGATGTGGAACCATTCTAAATTAGTGGAATAGGTTAGTGGAAACCAATATCTACCTATATCATTGGGTTGGAGATGAAGGGAACTCTTCATCCTCTTTTATTTTCACTCTCTGCATTCTTCCCTTGGTTGTGTGGTTTTTAGGATGAAGCTCCAAATGAAGCTTCCAACACTTTGCTTCTCAATGTCTACTCAACTTGTAGTATTGGAATAAGTTCTTAACAAAAAATTTGCTTTTCAATGTCTACTCAACTTGTAGTATTGGAATAAGTTATTAACTTTGGTTAAGATGCCTTCCATGCATGTCTTCTCCATGTTCCTCTAAGTTTGATACTGGTTTTTGGGAGTCTTGTTTCCATTCTTCCTATGAAATTGACGTAGGTTGTGGCATGTAGATTTCTTCTCCAAGAAAACTGCCACACAATGGGATTTTTTTTTACAAAATGTGCATGCCTCTATGTACCAACAATGGTCAATTCTATGGCCTCTCTTCTTACTATAATGACAAACAATGTATGTCTTTCCTGAATCATACCTCTATATTTTCTTCTTTGCATGTCTATGGTATGTCCTACTTCTCCTTAGTGTTGGTGTAAGTTGATTTTTTACACTTTGCTCATTACCTCCCTTTTGCAATATTTTGCAAGAAGGAATAAGTAGGACCGTGCTTTCCTCTTCCTTCACTTAAACTTATACTTTCCTATGATGATTAGTTGATTTTTGCCTTGTCTATTTCCTTTAAGAGCATGATGTCGGTGTTTATGGCCTTTTCTTGTCTACCATCAAAACCAAGGATTTGATGTTTGTTCCTTTGCTCAACTATAGTGGAGCTTAAGATTCCTTTCCTTATGCTACCTAGACCTTATCTTCTCTTACCTAGCCCTTATCCATGGTATCCCATTTTCCTTAATAGGTTCGAACCTATGCATCTAGCATGATTTTCAAATTCACTAAATTGTTATCAAGGAAGGAATAAACAAGATGAAGTTACCATGTTGGTCTAGGTCATGATGTTGATTTCGACAGTGGAAAAGGAAGGAATCCTTGCTTCCTAGTACTCTTGAACAACTACATGTAGATTTTCCAAATCTTTCTCTTTCTCCACCAACCCTATTGCATTGAATCTTCATATAATTCAACATGTCCTCTTTATAAATTTCCATTTGAATGGCCTTCTCTCCCAGTTGAACAAGTTGAATTCTATGCTTGTTTTAATCTTCCATAACTGCAACAAGCGAACCTTGGCATTCATCAAATATATTATTTAGCAATGGACGTATCGATGTTGAGGTTTGAAGGTTCTTCCCCATATCTTCTATCAATCATTCATACATATGGACCTTTTCCAAGTGCTCGTTATCTTCTTGAAGTTGAGCATTGATGGTGTGTAGGTCTTTCAACCTTTATTTATTTTCCTTACCTATGCTAGATCTTCAAAGTTTTTTCAATTGCATCATCATTAAGGATCCAATCCCTCTAATAATATATGATCCATAAATGAGGGACTTATCTTCCCACTCACATTCACCAACATGGATACTCAACATATTTAACTTCTAACATATGTTCTCTTTGATCTAAAGGTCTACGAGTTATGTAGTTTTGAGTGTAAACCACCCAACAAAACTCTTTAGGATTGGAGGTATGGTCTAGCGCTTTTTTAAGTTGCACAAAACAACCAACTAACAATGCAATAGTATTCTTGCTAATAAAAACCAAGACTATGTAAACCCTCTCTCATTGAGAACTTTGTCTTTGGGAAAATTCCTTTGTACATTGATAACCAAATGAATTAAATTAATTGAAATCCTCAACACTAAGGCATTGTCATGGTTTAGTGTGTATATGGCCAGTTTTGGTTGTAGTGCACTCTATTCTCAGGACAACATAAGTTCAAGAAAAAATCATCAATGTCCTTCTAAAACAAACGATCTAAACAATGTTCAAATATGACTTCTCATTTACACATCGATATATTTGATCCCTCTCTCTCATTCTCAATATATCTAGGTTTAAAATCATATATATATATATAGAAAAGGACCAACTCTTGAAGTTCCTTGTGTTGGTTGTGGAGCCTAATCTTCTAGATCCAGAGATATTATTCAATTGTGATCGTAACCCAGGAGTACTGTACACTCGTTCCCCTTGCCTTGGGGTTCGGGGCAGCGCCCTGAAAAAGGGGGTTTGGGGGAAACGTCCCTGAGACACGGGGGTTCGGGGGCAGCGCCCCCGAGAAAACGGGGGTTGAGGGGCAGAGCCCCCGAGAAAATTTTTTTTGGATGTGAGTTGGCCAACAGTATTGCGGACCCATGGTATTGGGTTAACCCTAGAATTTTCCCATTGTATTTCTCCTATAAAAGAAAGCATTGTAACACGACTGTGTATGGTATTGTATTGTATTGGAAGAGAGACTGTGAGAGCATGAAGAGGAAGTGCAACGGTTTTGCAGGAGGGTGTATCCCTTCATCTTTCTGGACTGTAATAAAAGGACTGGCAATTTCTTTATGGACGTATCCCATCGTTTGGGTGAACCACGCTATATCTGTGTCTCTCTGTAATGTTTTAATGTGTTTTGCATCTTGTTTATTGATTTAACTATATATCTGTTATTGCTCCGCGGTCCTATTTTCTAACACCTTGGGTTCATATCCAGGTAAACCTTTACTCCAATTCAAATTGAACGCCACCTATCAAAACATATATGAAACCATTAAAATTAAAGCGATTTTTAAAGTGGCCACACAATAAACAAATGAGAGAGGGTTGTTTGTCAACATATGAAACATAGCCATTAATTAAAAACACACATGGGTTTCGTTTCTTTAAGAAATGGAATAAAACTAAAGACATCTCAAAATAATATATCTCAAAGTCATATAAAGTTGTATTTAACCAGTATAGATCCATCTTAACTATGGCTCTACCAAGCACCGAGAGGGATCAAGTTCTCTTGAGGTGCAAACCCTTTTTAATTTACAAAATGTCTAATAAGTATTCCTACTTGGAAGGGAAATGACTAACTTGCTTAAGTAATTCCCGAATAGGGTAAATACTAGTAGAAGAATGAGATGAGTCACATTATTAATCATATAATCAAATAGTTTTCCAAAAATTGTTGTACTTGTCTTTTTTTAAAACTAATAATGAATATTAAGAGTAATTAATGAGTAAAATAATCCATATAAAATTTTAAAATTGAGATTTATTGGAATTTGAAAAACATTTTACCATCAAATCAAGATTTTAAACATTTATCCAAATGTTTTTCAAAATGACTTGTTTTTCTCTATAACTAAAAATTAACATTACATGTTAGGGTTAACCTTGACTTGGGAATGAGTAAAGATGTAAGTGGTTTAAGGCACATGGTTTTAGTGGCCCATGGTTTCTTGCTAGTTGTATTTGCATTAAAAAAGCCTTATAAATATGGTTGTAATATTTCATTGTAATGGCTGCTAATATTCTATAATTTTATTCTTAACATTATGTTTGCTTAGGTTTCAAGTCAACTAAATTTTAAATTGAAATTTGATATATAATTACATAAATGTGTTTTATTTTTTTAGTAATAAGCTGAAATGTTATAAGTTTTTTTTTACTTTTTATTATTATTATTTTTATTGAGCCTACATGTGCCGTGTCAGCGTTACAGACGGGACACATCTCACCTATTTGAGCTGTAGAAAGTGCCTCTTGGCGCAATTAAACTAAGTGATGGCTTCAATAAAGAGCGATGAAATAGGCAAGTCTTTCATTTAATCAAATTAACCATGTTATGTGAAAAATAAAATGATAAAATAGGTTAGTCTTTCATTTAATCAAATGAACCATGTTATGTGACAGGAAATGAATACAGATGCCAACACTTTACTTGCAGGCATGCCTAGGCACAATTGAAGCATAAAATGATAAAAACTGCTTTAAAAAAAGATAGCAGAATTGAATACTTTCCTTGAATACATGTCATGGCACAATGACATGTATGATAACAAAAGAATTTGATGACAAAAGCATAAGAGGGGAGAATTGAAGCATAACATGCCAAAAACTGCTTTAAAAAATTATGACAAAAAGGGCAGAATTGAATCATAAGATGACATAAAGATGACAAAAACTGCTGGAAAGTAAGAAACTAAAACAAACTCAGGAGTAACTTGTACATCCCATGGAAGCATCAATTGCCACTTTCTTTACTCTCCAACGCCATATCCATGCACAACAACCACTCACAGGCCCAACTGGCAAGTAACATGTTTAACAATGCGGTAAAAAGCTGAGAATATGACGGTCAACAAGGAAGATAAATTATGCCTGCGGCCTAGGCAATAACACCTGCGGCCTAATCAAATAATTAACAAAGTGATTTTGTTCTAGACATCTTAATAGGAAACCCCACGTTTAATGGCTATTCAGTTTTCTATTTCTATTTAATGGTTGAGAGCAATCCAACTATTTTCTAGGTTTTCTTAACACCACTAGATGTATATAATCGATACATTTTGTCAGTATAGTCGTATTTCCCTTTTGTATGTCAAATTTACATGTTAACACCATTAAAATGTTCATCTTACGATGCATGATAGTGCCATTAAAATGTAGAGCCCTCAAACAATAGAGAACCTTTTAAAAGCAACAGTTTCTTGCCAACTCATTTCAACTTAGAAGATCAATCCCGTTGTGAATTAACTATGTTGCACAAGTTTCCGAAACGCGGGAATGTAGGGAACATGGGTACGAATATCGGATATATCTAGAATTTCCCCCCAAGTTTGCAAGAAAGGGCAGGTTGGGAACGTCAATATTATATATTAAAAAATATAAAAATAAAATTATTAAAAAAACAGGAATCAATATTATATATTAAAAAAATATAAAAATAAAATAATTAAAAAACATGAGAAGAGAAGAAACATAGAGAATAAAAGAAACATTAACACAAATGGGATGATTTAACTTATCCCTTGTATTATGGTTGTAACTAGAACCTCTTAGCAGATGGAAATGACAATAAAATCAAGATGGCCATCCACATCATTAATTATATAAGGTAGACTCTTTCTAAAGTGAGTACTTTTAGAAGTTATAGTCTGTATATTTGTGGCTATATGTATAGAGTAAGTTTTCAGCTTTGTGTTAACTATGATTAAAATGCATTAGAATATTATATGTTTACAAAACATTCTATGCCATGGTATTTGCAAAGGTGTATAAATATTCAAATTTAAAATATTATAAAATAAAAATCAAGATAATTTTTATTTAAATGTAATATATGAATTTAGTTTTAAAGTAAGATCTAAAACCATTTTCAATTAGTTAAAAGTTTAATTTTTATTCATTAATTAAATAGTAAAATAAATAAATTTATTTTCTTTTATTTAATAATATATAAAAGGTCAAAATTAGACTTAAATTTATAATTGGTTAGTGGTAACTACAATTCAGTGTAGGGACGAGTGAATACACTAGAACTAGCGGTAGACAGAGGTCAGTGCACCAACTCGATAAGGCAGCACGAAAAAGAACTTTATTGCAACTTAGTTTTCTAGAGAAAAATTTCCGATTCAACCATGTTTATGTACGGTCGCAAGGAAATAGGAATGTTGTTAACAACAAACATGGCGATCATGAATGCGTGGAAGTTCCCGGTGAAGGAAACACGCAAAAAAAATTCCCCAAGTTCCCGATTTTAGAGGGTAAAAGTTTCCAACCATTCAGAATGGTTCCCGCTAGATTGGGAAAGTTCCCTACAAGTTCCCAAGTTCCATGGAATGTCATAACTTCGGGAATGAGCTTCCTAAAAGCCGGGAGCAGTTCATGTGCTACATAAATTAATTATTAGTTATCTTCTCTTCGGGGATGCTCTCCAACGACGACGTCCATACAGTACTGTGATTGTTCATCCATGTTGCGGTACCACAATTCTCTGGACATGGATTGTATACTCCCGTAGTCTGATGACCCAATTTTGCTTGAAACTCCACAAACAGATCCTCCATAATTGCCGCCTTAGCCAAACCATTGGACAACAATTCCACCAGTTCTTGCTTTTTTATTACAACCTTAACCCTCACCATACCTCCTCATGTGTTCTTACACAGAACCACCGATTTCGAGTGTAACCCACCTAGAACTAAAAAATAAATATTTTAATTTATTTGAGAAAGCATTATGTTAAAATTATTGTAAAATTTTTATGACCAAGTTGGTCAAGGATGACTGTAACTGAATATTTATCTTATTTAAATAATTAAATGGGGAGACAACTGTCTAAAGGAGATTGTTGAAAGAGTGTTCACTGACCCACTAGGAGGAATGAGTAGATGTAGAAGGCTGAATGACAAGTGGCGGCACTAGCATTTCACTTTCTAGTTGTTGCAGGAAGCAAAATCCCAAAAAATGTGGTCATGTTCCATGAGAGGAGGAACTGAGCAGGTGGCTCATTTAATTTCAAAACTAACCCAAAGACCTAGGCAATCTTATAAATACCATCGAATTGAGCAAGAGGCTCGCTACATTCTATTCCAAGTGAATGAACCTTGTGATTGCTGCAAACTGAAAAGTGAGGCACTCAAGGAATTCGATGAGGGAATAGCTAAAGTGAAACTCCTGAGTTAAGTCTGCTATTGAGTGCTAAGTTGTAGAGATTTTATGTATGGTCTGTCTCATAGTATCTTCATCCTAATGGTTCAGTGAACAAGATCGGGGGTCCTAAAGCAAGTAATATTGGCTTCTTTAGGAGACATTTTGGAGGAACAACCTCCTTTCAAGTGTTTGTCCCCCTTCTGCATTTTATCTAGGTTCTAAGTTTTTTTATTCATTGTGATTTTATTCCAAATATGTATTTGGAAGTTTATGATTGTTGATGAATTCTATAAGCTAGTGAATGTTTTGAAGTTAGATCAAGTCGTAGTCCTGTATCTTATCTTATGTAGCAGGCCTTAATCTTTATAGAGATTAATGGTAACTGCATTATAATGAAATTGTTTTATAAAATAAAGTTAGTAGATATTTCCTATGAAGCTATAATTAGTTTTTATTCGAGTACTCTAATATAATTATTTTCAAGTTCAAATCATTACAGACATAGATTAGGATAATCATTGTTAAGCAAATAATGTTTTTATCTTCATCCAGTTCTTGCATAGTATCATTGAGCTCATTTAGATGTTATTTTCTTTTTCCCCTTACTAGTTTCATGCAAATCAAAGAATTGTTAAAGATCATAATTTACTAGTTCTATACTTTCATTACAGTTGACAGAGTTAGCCTCACTTAGAATCTAAACTATAGATTTAAGAATTCAAATATTATGATGCAAGAATAGCTCTGTAGAGGATATATA
Organism: Pseudotsuga menziesii; assembly: GCA_001517045.1. Classification (NCBI taxonomy): domain Eukaryota; kingdom Viridiplantae; phylum Streptophyta; class Pinopsida; order Pinales; family Pinaceae; genus Pseudotsuga; species Pseudotsuga menziesii. The sequence goes on from LPNX010061614.1 coordinate 417,744, forward strand.
TATATATATCATAGTAGTTATAAACTTATTCCATAAATCATCGTTTCTCAAGTTTATTTTCGTAAGAATTTAAAGAACTAATCTACCATTTCAACCATTTCGAGTTAAGGAGGAGTCACTTATAACCTAACTAATATCTAAGTTAAAAATTATAACCAGGCGAGGGTTCAGACCCCGTGGTTTCTTTATCCAAAGGATTATATGCTACAGTTAAAGTTTACCAACAACTAACTGAAATTCAAACATAAAGCTAAGTTATATAGGATCAATATATATACAAACAAAGTTACAAATTACAGAGGTGTTATGGCCCAACCAAAATACATATATTTACTCCAAAATAAATCACTAAATCAAGATTGTCAATAGGTTGCAACCCTTGTTGTAGGCTAATGACCATTATAATATTCTATGAATCCTTTACAACAAAACAAATAGTAAAATAATTAACGAAGATTCGCAACAGCGCCTACAACTTCATTGCTTTCCCTTCAACAAATCACGGCTAAAATCCCTTTAATTTCACATTACGTAAACAAAGAAACTACTCTTCTCTTTAAAACTTCCAAATCCCTTTAAATTTATTTGAACCCGAGTTCGAATCCCATAAGGACGGTTACGTCCACAAGTAGAAAAATAATTTCATAAACTATGAAATCGTTAATCTATCTATGGTTAACATAAACACCTTACGACGCAAAGGGAGAACATCCCACTAGTTACCATGAAGGAGCATTGCTCTTTGTTTTTAAAAATAAACGAAATAGAGAAATGGCCTCTCGGTCTTAACATCATAAATTAACTATTGCATTATCCATGAATGGACTCATGGCCTTAAAAAGATTACTAGAAAAACAAACTACAGAGTTATAATCGAAACAACATCCAAGAACTAAATCAATTGTGTATTTACAACACAAATACCTTGACGGGAGTTTTTATAAAACAACAACATATTTACAAATTTCAGAGCGACAAGGAAACTCTGCCAGAAAGCACGACAAAACTATTCCATTCACTAAACTCTGCAACTAACAAAAATAAAAAAGCAATCTTTCCATTACAGTCCCCTTGGACTCCACAATCAAGGGAGACCGATATCACAAACGACTAAAGGTGCCATAGGTAGAGTCGCAAAGGTTTACCAGTTCACGAAAGAACACACAGAAAAATGAATCCAATTCTGGAGAGTGCAGACCTAGCTACAGCATGCACAATAGATACTTAACCAACAAATTCATAGAGGAGGAATGGAAGTTCTAGGTATTACCAGACCACATGCCCGCCATTAATGTCGTTTCCCTCGTCCACACAGCAACCTGCAGAATCCTCCTGCATTATCAACATCGTGGGCTTATTTTATCTTAAACAAATAAAGAAAACTATATTCAAGGAAAACCACAAAAATGAATAAAGGGGCTTATTTTCGAAGGAAAAAACGAAGCATTAACTGCGCAAAGGTTTAGTAAAGAACAATCCACCATTGTTACATAGTTGTAGACCGACGAGTTCAACATTTTACAAGCAGTTTGGTGCCATAATGGAGTCGAGAGCGTGAGGTCTAGGCTGAAGGCCTGGAAGCCGAGAGCTCGGCTCTCCCTCTCTCCCCTACACTTTTTCGTAGATCCAAATCAATGCAGCAACAAGACCGAGAGAGAAAATGAGGGAACATCAAAACCCCTAGGGTTTTCACTTTAATTTTCAAGCTTTCCAGCTATAAAGGTTAAATCCATCACGTGTCCTAGTACATATCACTTTAATGTCCAAATGTTAACCCAAAACTATTTAGTTCAAAAATTGTCAAGTCGCACCATGAAAACCATAGGGTTAATGCTTATGCTTGTTTTCATTCGAATAGGCCAAGTGTTTGGGTGTCTTTTTACTTAGGATAATGTATGAGCTTAAGTTAGCCTTTGACTACCCTTATCAGGGCTTAGGGTATGTTAAGACAAGTAAGCGATCTTGGAGCAAGGTCACCTGCAAAAAAAGAGTATAGTAGTTTTGTATTAGCCTGAGAGCTAAGTAAGTCATGGAAGCCATCCTTCCTACTTCATAAGAAAGTTAAAAAGTAAATCTAGAACATAACCAACAAGCACAATAACATTAACCGACATAAATAAAAGTGACATTCTTTCATAAACTTGACGACAAGAAAAGTACCGTCGTCGTAATAATAAATCACAATCGTTGTAAAAAGACATTTATGTTAAATGGATAAAAGACTAAACATCATTTAAAGATCATATGATTTAGTTATCATTTTGTTGCAGTTAGACCTAAGTCACATTTTTTGTGTCATAACTATATCCTTTAAGTTAAAAGCAAACTGAGATATTGCATGGATTCTTTTGCCTTTTATAAATCACAGCTAGACCATTACTTAAATTTGTTTTTTTTTACAAAATTTGGAGATGTTACATGTGGTATCAAAGCGAGTTCCAAACACTAGTCATGATTGGCTCACTCACATGCAAACAAGAAACAAAATATATTGATCATGTTTTAAAAACTATTTCTGTACAGAAATATAAAATTGTATTTTGTAGGAAATGGAAGGAGTTGAAGCATTTGTTGAAGATGGATCCCATCACAACAATCCTAATAACATTTATGTGGAATTAAATAATCAACCATAAGAACTACTTAAAATAGTAAAAGATTTAAGAGCTAAGTTACAAACTATAAATGAAGATAATGAAAGAATTTTAAGAGCTCAGGAGGAACTAAATCATATATTAATAGACAAAATACACAATGAAAAAGAAGATAAAAGAAAGGAGTATGAAACTAATTCCGGAATAGTAGCATACAAACGCAAGGGTAAGAAATTAAAATTATATGATAGTGAAAGTAAATCTTCTTCGGGAGTTAACGTAAGGTCGCACAAAGGAAAGCATAAATACACTAGTTAAAGTAGTGAAAGCGACTGTAGTCCTAGAAAGAGGAAGTATAAACCATATGAAGAGATCTCAAGAGAATTTAAAAAGATAAAACCTCCCATGTTTAACGGGGAAGTGGAAAAGGGTGAAGAAGCCGAGGCTTGGTTATCGGGGATGAAAAAGTACTTTTAGATTTATAACTACTGTGATAGACTGAAATCTCGGATGGCTATTTACAACCTAACCTGAAAACATGACATCTGGTGGCAGGACATAAAAAGAGTCAAAAACCTTAAAGAAAAGTATTTAACTTGGAAAGTCTTTAAAAAGTACTTTAAAAGGAAATTCTTATCTGAATAGTATTATAAAGAAAGAGATAAAGAGTTCTATGAACTTAAACTAGGTTCAATGTCAATGAAAGAGTTAAATAGTAAATTTCTAATTTTACTAAGATATGTCCCATATATAATTGACGAAAATCCTAAAATACAACGGTTTCTAAGTTGTTTGCCTACTAGCTTCAAGAAAAGAATTGAATTTGATAATCCGAAGACCCTTAAAGAGGCAATGAGAAAAGCTAGTTTCTGTTACAAACAAAGTAAAAAGAGAGAAATCATACCTAACTAGAAGAATAAGAGAGGAATTAACCTTGATCAAAAAATAAAATGTTTTAAGCCTAATAAAAGCTTCAGAAATAATTCTCAGAATTTCTCTAAGGGTAATTATCAAGGAACATATTTTAAAGGTAAAACACAACAAACAGTACAGCACCAAAAGGCAGAGGCATGCCTAATAATTATGTTAAAAACAATGAACATAAAAAACCTGTAAAATGTTGGGAATGTCAGGGACCTCACTATGCCAAAGAATGTCCAAATAGAAGGATAAATTACAGCAATGTACATACCATTCAGGAGGAGGAAATAGTGGGTGACGTAGAAAATATAATGCCGAGAATTAATGCATCCTTGAAGAATCGACAGGTTGATCATCAAACCTCCATGGTGGAAGTATGAGGTATGATACAAAACCAATATGTTTCTATTCTGATTGACCCAGGTCCTAGTTTAAGCGTGGTTTAAGCTATGCATCACCTAGCATCGTAGAAAAATGCAATTTATCTTTGAAAAAGTTTGAAAAGTATTGGTTGGTTCAAATAGCGACAAGAACCAAACGAAAATTAGTTAATTATGTTTAAAGCTGTGAATTGTTTATGAGTCAGTTTAAAACTCAAGTAAAGTTAAATGTATTGTTGTTAGGGTCTTATGATGTTTTAATAGGTATGGATTGGCTGGAAAGACATCAATTAATTTTAAATTGTTTCAAAAAACATTTACTTGTTTAAATGATAAATGAGAAAGAATTACAGTGAAAGGGATATCTAGGAAAGTTTCTGTTAAACAAATCTCAGCATTACAAATAAAAAAGGTTGTAAAGTCTTTGCTGTACATATAATAAATAACTAACACATGGATAAAAAAGATAAGCTGAAAATCAATGATATTCCAATCCTACAAGATTTCTCAGATGTTTTTCCGGAAGATATTCCAGGATTAACTCCAAAGAGAGATCTGGATTTTATTATTGAGTTAGTACCAGAAGTTGTACCAAATTCAAAGGATCCTTATCGGATGAACATTTTAGAACTTAACGACTTAAAATTAAAACTACAAGAAATGATAGAAAAAAATAATTTAATACCAAGTGTATCCCCTTGGGGAGCACCTGTCTTATTCCTTACAAAGAAAGACAGTACATTACGTCTGTGTATAGACTACGATTAATTAAACAAAATGACAATTAAAAATAGATATCCCTTGCCACGCATCGATGATCTTTTTTATCAGATACACGGAGCAAATATATTTTCAAAAATAGACTTGAGATCTGAATATCATCAAGTCAAAAAGATGAAGATATCTTTAAAACTGCTTTCAGAACCTGATATGGGCATTATGAGTTTGTAGTTATGCCCTTTGGGCTAACAAACGCTCCATCAACCTTTATGTGTTTAATGAACAATGTCTTAAGTAAATACCTAGATAAATTTGTAGTCGTCTTCATAGATGGAATATTAATTTATTCAAAAACGAAAGAAGAACATGATGAACACTTGCAAATAATACTACAGGTTCTAAGAGAACATAAACTGTATGCTAAATTCAGTAAATGCAAATTTTATAAAGATAAGATACAGTATCTAGGGCACGTGATATCCAAGGAAGGAATATCAGTAGATCCAGATAAGATAAGATAAAAGCAATAATTGATTGGCTTGTTCCCAAAGATGTAACAAATGTACGATCATTCATGGAAATTAGTGGTTATTACCAGAAATTCATAGAACGATTCTCGAAGATCGCGAATCCCATAAAATCTTTGCAGAAAAAGGGAAAAATATTCATATGAGATCAAAAGTGTGGAGAAAGTTTTAATAAATTAAAAGAATTGTTAACTACTGCACTTATACTAAAAATAACAGATCCAGACAAGGATTTCGTTGTATGCACTAATGCATGCAATGAAGGTTTGGGTGGAGTACTAACACAAGAAGGTGACGTGATTTCTTATGAATCAAGAAAGTTAAAAACACATGAAAATAATTATGCCACTTATGATTTAGAACTGGCTGTCATAATTCATGCTCTGAAAATGTGGCGCTATCATCTAATTGGTAAAAGATTTCTACTAATGTCTGATAACATAAGTTTAAAATATTTGTTTGATCAACAAAATCTAAATGCAAGGCAATCTAGATGGTTAGCCTTCCTTAGCGAATATGATTTTGAGATCAAACACATCAAAGGAAAGGAAAACAAAGTGGCTGATGTCTTAAGCTGAAATTCAATAACAAACTTTATAGCTGCCATTAATAGTTACAAAATAGAATAGATGATAAATTGGAAGAAGGAATAAAAATAGACCAGGAATACCAAAATCTAAAAGAAAAAGTAACCAATAACGAATCTAAAAATGTAAAAAAAAAATTTACAGTTTAAATGAAAAAAAACTTAATGCTTTATAAAAATAGACTGCATGTACCTAACATACTAGAAATTAAATTGTTGATTTTGAATGAAGTACATAAAATTCCTTATTCCCAACATCTGGGGTATCAAAAGATGATAACAATGTTAACAAAAGAGTATTTTTGGCCTAATATGAAGAATAAAGCTGTTAAATATATAGCTAGGTGTATAGAATATCAGCAAGTTAAAACTGAGCATCAACACCCAGTCGGTCTTCTGTAACCATTACCAATTTCAAATTGGAAATGGGAAGTTATCAGTCTTGATTTTATAACTGGATTGCCTAAAAATCAGAAACATAATGATTCAATAATGGTAGTGGTGGACAACTTAAGCAAGGCATCACACTTTATACCAGTTAAAACAACTCATAAGGATGCTAACATTGCTGACATCTTTATGAAGGTAATTTTTCGGTTGCACCGAACTCCGAAAGTAATAATTTCTGACAGAGATCCTAAGTTTACTGGTAATTTTTGGAAGTCATTGTTTAAAGGACTAGATACTATATTGAATTTCAGTACTGTTTATCATCTGCAAACGGATGGACGAACATAAAGAGTCAATCAAGTAGTAGAATATATGTTACGAATGTATGTTAGAGACTGTCCCAAGAAATGAGAAGATTATCTACACTTAGTCAAATTTGCATATAATAATCATTATCAAGCTTCAACTAAACTTAGTCCTTTCGAAATATTGTATGGTAGGAAATGTAATACTCCCATTACATGGAGTAATCCGGTTGACAGATTGATTTTAGGACCTGACTTGTTAAAAGAACTAGAACTAACAATGAAATAGGTACAAAGAAATTTGAAAACTGCTCAAGACACACAAAAGAGTCATGCAGACCTAAAAGAACTCAGAAATAATGCCAAGTCTGTGAGCATGTATTTGTTAAGGTAAAACCTTGAAAGAGATCCTTTAAGTTGGGGGGTTGTACTAAATTACCACCCAGGTATTGTGGACCATTTGAAATATTAGCAAGAGTTGGACCAGTGGCATACTAGTTAGATTTTCCACCTAATATTAGAATACATAATGTCTTTCATATTTTCATATTGAAAAAGTATGTGCACGATGCTACTCATGTGATCGACTGGAATGTTATTCGGGTAGAACCCAAAGGAGATTTTCATGTGGAACCAGATTGTATTCTCAACAACAGGAAAACTTTGCTCTGGAATCGCACCATTGGACAGGTAAAGGTGTCATGGAAACACCTCAATATAGATGAAGAAACATGGGACTTGGAGAGCCATATGCCAGGGAGGCATATCCAGCTCTATTCCAAGAATACTCGGAATAAACTTAAACAACATTGAGGACGATGTTGAACTTAAGGGGGGGTTTTTGTAACCCACCTAGAACTGAAAAATAAATATTTTTAGTTAATTGAGAAAACATTATGTTAAAACTATGGTAAATTTTTTATGACCAAGTTGGTCAAAGATGATTGTAATTGAATATTTATTTTATTTAAATAATTAAATGGAGATACACCTATCAAAAGGAGACTGTTGAAAGAGTGTTCACTGAAACACTAGGACGAATGAGAAGTTGCAGAAGGATGAATGACAAGTGGCAGCACTAGCATTTCACTTTCTAGCTATTGCACGAAGAAAAATACCTAAAAATGTAGTCATGTTCCTTGAGAGGAGGATCTGAGTAGGTGGCTCATTTAATTTCAAAATTGACCCAAATACCTAGGAAATCTTATAAATACCATCGAATTGAGCAGGAGACTCACCACATTCTATTCTAAGTGAATGAACCTTGTGACTGATACAAACTGAAAAAGTCAGGCACTCAAGGAATTCGATGAGGGGATAGATAAAGTGAAATTGCTGACTTAAGTATGCTATTGAGTGCTAAGTTGCAGATATTTTATGTATGGTTTGTCTCATAGTATCTTCATTCTAGTGGTTCAGTGAATAGACTCGAGGGTCCTAAAGGAAGTAATCTTGGTTTCTTCAGGAGATGGTTGGGAGGAACAGTCTCCTTTGGGTGTTTATGCGGGTTCTAAGTTGTTTTATTCATTGTGATTTTGTTCCAAATCTGCATCTGGGAGTTTATGATTGTTGATGAATTCTATAATCTAGTGAATGTTTTGAAGTTAGAACAAGTTAAACAAGTCGTAGTCATGTATATTATCTTATGTAGCAGGCCTTAAGATTTACATAGATTAATGGTAACTGGATTATAATGAAACTGTTTTATAAAAGAAATCTAGTAGATATTTCCTATGAAGCTACAATTAGTTTTTATTTGAGTACTCTAATCTAATTCTTTTAAGTTCAAATAATTACAGACATAGATTAGGATAATCATTATTAAGAAAATAATGTTTTTTTATCTTCATCCAGTTCTTGCATAGTATCATCGAGCTCATTTAGATGTTATTTTATTTTTCCCCTTACTAGTTTCATGCAAATCAAATAATTGTTAAAGATCAGAATTTACTATTTCTATATTTTTATTACAGTTGACAGAGGTAGTCTTACTTAGAATCTAAACTATGGATTTAAGAATTCAAATATTATGATGTAATATTAGCTCTATAGAGGATATATATATATATATATATATATATATATATATATATATATATATATATATGGTAGTAGTTATAAACTTATTCCATAAATCATTATTTCTCAAGTTTATTTTCGTCAGAACTTAAACATCTAGTCTACACATTCAACCATTTCTAGTTAAGGAGGAGTCACTTATAACCTAACTAATATCTAAGTTAAAAAGCATAAACAAGTGAGGGTTCAAACCCTGTGGTTTTGTTAGCCAAAGCATTATACGCTACAATTAGGGTTTACAAACAAATAATTAAAATTCAAACATAAAACTAAGTCATATAAGATCAATATATATACAAACATAGTTACAAATTACAGAAGCGTTATGGCCCAACCAAAATACATATATTTTCTCCAAAATAAATCACTAAATCAAGATTTTCGACAGTTCGCAACCCCTGTTGCAGGCTAACGGCCATTATAATAATCTATGAATCCTTTACAACAAAACAAATAGTTAAATCATTAACGAAGAATCGCAACAGCGCCTACAACTTAATTTCTTTCCCATCAACATATCACGACTTAAAGCCCCCTAATTTCACATTACGTAAACAAAGAAACTACTCTTCTCTTTAAAAATTCCAAATCCCTTTAATTTTATATGAACCCGAGTTTGAATCCCATAGGGACCGTTATGTCCACAAGAAGAAAAATAATTTTATAAACTATGAAATCGTTAATCTATCTAAAGTTAACACAAACACCTTACGACGTGAAGAGAGAACATCCCACTAGTTACCATGACATAGCATTGCTCTTTATTTTTAAAAATAAATGAAACAAAGAAATGGCCTCTCGGCCTTAACATCACAAGTTAACTACTGCATTATCCATGAATGACCTCACGACCTTAAAAATATTACTAGAAAACCAAACCACATATTTATAACCGAAACAACATCCAAGAACCAAATCAATTGTGTATTTACAACACAAAAACCCTTATGAGAGTTTTTATAAAACAACAACATATTTACAAATTTCAGAGCAACAAGGAAACTCTTCTAGAAAGCACGACGAAGCTATTCCATTTACTAAACTCTGCAAGTTTTTCATTCTAAAAAAAATAAACAAGTAATGTTTCCATTACAGTCCCCTTTGACTCCACGGTCAAGGGAGACCGATATCACAAACGAGTGAAGGTGCCATAGGCAGAACTGTAAGGGTTTACAAGTTCACGAAAGAACACGTGGAAAAATGAATCTAATTCTGGAGAGTGCAGACCCAGTTGCAACATACACAATAGAGACATAACCAACAAAGTCACAGAGGAGGAATGGAATTTCTAGGTCTTACTAGACTCTATGCCAGCCACGAAGGTTGTTTCCCTCCTCCACACAACAACCTAGAGAAGCCTCCTGCATTATAAACATCGTGGGGTTATTTTATCTTAAACAAATAAAGAAAACTATATTCAAGGAAAATCACAAAAATAAATAAAGGGGCTTACCTCCAAAGGAAAAGACGAAGCATTCACTGCGAAAAGGTTTAGTGCAAAACAATCCACCATTGTTACAGAGTTACAAACCAACGAGCTAAACAATTTACAAGAAGTTTGGTGCCATTATAAAGTCAAGAATGTGAGGCTGAGGTTGAAGGCCTAGAAACCGGGAGCTCGACTCTCCCTCTCTCCCCTGCACTTCTTCGTAGGGACAAATGAATGTAGCAACAAGACCGAGAGAGAAAATGAGGGAACATAAAAACCCATAGGGTTTTCGCTTTAATTTTCATGCTTTACAACTGTAAAGGTTAAATCCATCACGTGGCATGGTACATATCACTTCAATGTCCAAATGTTAACCCAAAACTCTTTAGTTCGAAAATTGTCAAGTCGCACCATGAAAACCATAGGGTTAATGCTTATGCTTGTTTTCATTCGAATAGGCCAAGTGTTTGGGTGTCTTTTTACTTAGGATAATGTATGAGCTTCAGTTATCCCTTACTTACCCTTAGTAGGGCTTAGGGTATGTTAACACAAGTAGGCGATCTTGGAGCAAGGTCACCTAGAAAAAAGAGTATAGTAGTTTTGCATTAGCCCGAGAGCTAAGTAAGACATGGAATCCAACCTTCCTACTTCATCAGAAATTTAACAAGTAAATCTAGAACATAACCATTAAGCACAATAACTTTAACCAACATAAATAAAAGTGGCATTCTTTCATAAACTTGACTATAAGAAAAGTAGTGTCGTCGTAATAATAAATCGCAGCATAATATCGTCATAAAAAGACATTTATGTTAAATGGATAAAAGACTAAATTCCATTTAAAGATCATAGATTTAGTTATCCTTTTGTTGCATTTAGGCCTAAGTCACATTTTTGTGTGTCGTAACTATATCCTTTAAGTTAAAAGTAAACAAAACTCATTCTAGGGTTTTCATATTGCGGCTTAGGGTTTACAATTGGTGTCTCTTCTTGGCGACCCGCTGAACCATGCAACCTCTTCCCTTGAACTTAACACTCTATTTACTTTCCTGCAATTCTGGTGTATGGTACCTGTGATTGTAGCTGGGTTCCGTGACCCTGTGGAACTCATCAAAAATTTCACTATTATTGTGCTTCACCACCTTTTTGGACTGATTGCTCCATGCGTGCATGTTGACCCCAGGGGGTTAGGGTTTTTAGATTGCGGCTTAGGGTTTACAGTTGGTGTCTCTTCTCGGCGACTAGATGAACCATGCAACCTCTTCCCTTGAACTCAACACTCTGTTTACCTTCCTGCAATTTCGGCATATGGTACCTGTGATTGTAGCTGGGTTCCGTGACCCTATGGAACTTGTCAAAAATTTCACTATTATTGTGCTTCGCCACCTTTTTGGACTGATTGATCCGATGCGTGCATGTTGACCCTGAAGTCGCGTTGTACCTGACCGCACTTTCAGGCAGATAGATGGGATCGGTATGTTTGGAACGCACGGAGGAGACTTATTGATACTTTTCATCTTTTTTTTTTAATTTGAAAACACTAGATTTGATGGGGATTGTCGTCATGTCTTGTTAACTGATCTACTGTGACATCTAACACCATCACAGGGTCAGGTGCTCTATTGACTCCACGTACTTCTCGACTCTATTATTGTTTATTTTTGTTTTTCTATGCTGGTCTGGGGCTTGGTGTAAATCCTCTTCCAAGGGTTTATGGGATCTTTTAGCCGGCTACCCCACATGGAGATCACCCTCTAAGTAGAGGTTTAGTACCAACCATGCTTAAAAAGTGGGAATTAATCTTTTTTTAGCTACTGTTCGTTCTTCTTGTCATCGGTTTCTTGGTGCAGTAGGTAACCCTGGGTTCTCTATTAGGTTTTTCGCTTACATTGTCTGCTTGGTGTCTCTGTTAGGTTTTGTGGGTCTGGTTACTGTTTATCCTTCTGGGACCTTCGGGGTTGGCCGGTTGTGGGCCCAGGCTTCGGTCTTTCCACGGGTTATCAAGTTTATTCCTAGGTCACTGCTTGTTTCTACCTACAGCCTCTTCTGTGGGGGGTATACCTTCTTTTAAACCTAGTACTAAAGACTCACTATGTCATCCTCCGGTTACTTGGGGGTATCAGTTGCGGATATTGAGGATCTTCACTTGGGAAAGTCTCGTAACAAGATCCGTACTTGCTGGAAAGCCAAATCTCTTAAGGCACTTGATCTGAAACCTAGATTTGTCTTGGGTCATGATGTATTCATGGATAAAGTAGAAACCTTGTGCCGTAGAGCTCTTATAGGAAGACTTGAGTACTGAAATTGTTGAACGAGGAATGGGTCGATTGGACGACCATCAACTGGAAACCTATCATTCATTACGTGCCCACTATCAATATTCTAGCTAACAATTGGCTAGTGATTTTTTTATATAAGAGATGGATGCCACACGGATTCTTGGGAACCTGTGGACTATCGAGGAAGGATCCTTAGTCCTGAACCGGTGGCATTCCAACTTCAACCCACTTACGAAAAGGGTGACTATTCGGCACCTTTGGGTACTATTTCCAACGTTACCATTTCAACTTTAGAATAAAGACATCCTGATAGACTTGGCGAACATGATTGGGCTTTTTGTCTCCCTTGAAAAATATTTTCATCTGTTATTTGACAAACGAATGGCAAAGGTACTAGTCGAAATTGATATTTCCAAAGGCTTACTCCCAGAAATCGATATTGTCTGTGGAGACCGGGTTATTTCACAGAGACTCAATTACTTGCACATGCCTTTTAGGTGCAATTTCTGCCATGAGACCGGGCACCTCAAAAACTCCTATTCTCTCCTTCGCACTGGTCGACCAGTTAAGCGAGGTTTTGATCTTAATCCTAGGCATGCCTCACCTATTCCTGCAGTCTCTCATATTCCAGTGGAGTCTCTGGAGGATTCAGCTGATATTATCTATGCTTCTTCTTCGTCGACTTCATTTGAAAATATGTCTAGAGGTCAATTGATGTATATTGAATATATGGAAGTGTGTGCCCTTCACTCTCGCTCTGTACCTTCAGATGACCACAAGGATACCCCTACCTTGGATCCCCTTACTTCCTCTGAGGTTTTACATTTAGAAGGACCTCCTCCCTTCACGATGGAACACTATCCTTCCCTCCCTTCGTCCTCAGTATCTCCCCCCTCTTCCTATGCAAATCCGCCCTCTTCCTCACCAGGTATCACTGATTCACTGGTTAATAACTTACCCTCAAGCCCTTGTGAAGCTCCGACTTTCAAGGATCCTTCACTTTTAACCTCCCTCTCGATCTTCATTGATAAATCTCCTATATCCCCTTCCACGATCCCCTTGGATTCCATTCGATATAAAAATGTGACCATTCGAAAGTCGAAGAATCCTCCTTCAAAGACCCCTGGGGATTTAGGGAACTATAATCCCCTCTCTACTAGACTTAAGAATGCATCTAGACAGCCTCGTATCTCTCCCTCCCCCTCTTAGGTACTTAGAGCAAGCACACCTGTTGAGTCAGGTTCCCCATGAAAATATTATCCATGAAATTTCGGGGGTTTGGGAGGGCTTTCCCAAAAAAAATCCCTTTCTAGACTATTCTTTGATCTAAATCCGAATATGATTCTACTTCAAGATACTATGTGCAGTTATTCTCAGTCTCTTCTTCTATTTTCTAAATTAAATCCAGGGTGGGAATTTTGTGCCTTAGATGCATCTGGTCTTTCAGGGGGCCTTCTTGCAGGATGGAACCCGCTCCTGATTCGATGCAAAGCCTTTTCATCCTTAGCAGGCATCATCCTCAAATCTAGCATTAAGGGGTTATTTGAGGTCCTCTCTATTATTAGCTGCTATGGGCCCTATACCCATAGAACTCATTTATGGGCTAACATTTTGGCGGGTGGATTACTAAGCTTCCCAAATTTACTCTTGGTTGGGGATCTTAGTTTCACCATTTCCTCTTTTGAAGTCTAGGGTTGCGAAGCAAGGATTGACCCCTTGACACCTTATTTCTCCTAGCTCATTTCCAACAACAATCTGGTTGATCTCTCCATGAACTTTCCTGGCCCTGCTTGGAGGAATGGGAGTACTGGGGATGCAGGCATAAGTAAAAGGCTAGACCGGTTTCTTCTATCTGACTCACTTCTTCCTAGTATCACTTGCTATAGATCTTGGGCTACACCTTCTGATGTCTCAGACCACTACCCTATATGCCTGGAATGATGCCCGAGACTAGGTACTTAGATTTATCCCTTTAAATTCAATAGGGCCTGGCTCGTGGAGGATGATTTTGCACGCCTGGTAACTTCATCTTGGAAGGCTCCTCTGGCCTTGGAATATTGCAGCCATATGGAAGTTCTCACATTTAAGCTACATAGAATCAAAGGCATGGTAAAATAATGGGAAAGAAATAAAAGTTGTGAAAGGAAGCTTCAGATCTTAGAAATTAATGAAGAATTCTCGAACATCTTACTTGAGGATTCGAGGCTCATGACTGCTTCAAATGCAGATAAACTGAAATTCCTTCAAGTTAGGAAAGAAAAATACCGGGCTCATGAGATTACTACACAGAAATTGAAAAGCAGAGTTTAGTGGATTAATGAAGGGGATGCAAATACAAAAATTTTCCACTCCTATGCTTCTACTAGAAGAAATACAAATGCAATCTGGTCTCTTAATGATAAGGATGGTAGGGCAGTATTTGAGGATGCATCTCTTAAGATGCTTGGGAAACAACATTTCGGTGCCCTTTTTGAAGATGAAAAGAAAATGAATATTGATGACCAATTAAAGGTGATCAAACTCTTCCCTACTATGACCGTGGAAGAGCATATTGACTGCTTCCTTAAGCCCATTTCCATCCAGGAATTTGAAGATGTTCTTAAAGATTTTAAAAAAGATAAAATCCCTGGCCCTGATGGATGGCTGGTAGAGTTCTTCCTAGCTTTTTTTGACCTTATTGGTGAGGAACTAGTCATGGCTGCTGAGCAGGCTAGGACCCAAGGGAAAATTACTGGGGCAGTAAACTCTACCTGTTTTACTCTAATACCTAAGTGTGAGAAGCCTTCTACCTTTGCTGACTTCTGTCCTATCTCCTTATGTAACCTTGTTTATAAGGTCATTTCTAAGATTGTTTCCCTTCGACTGAAGCCTCTCCTGAATAGGTCTACATCTGCACAACAATTTGGCTTTCTTAAGGATAGGCATATTACTGACCCTGTTGGCATAACCCAGGAAGTATGGCACTCTATAAAATCTAAGAATTCAAATGTTCAGGTATTAAAACTTGACTTGGTCAATGCTTTTGATAGGGTAAATTGGACTTTTCTAAGACTTCTTCTTATTCAGATCGACATCCCCCTATTAGGTGTGAATTGGATCATGGGTCGTGTGTCTAGTGTTTATTTTGTAGTCTTAGTCAATGGGACTCCCTCGGACTTTTTCCCTGCATCCAAAGGAATTCGTCAAGGCTGCCCCTTGTCCCCATTATTATTTATCTTGATTATTGAGAGTCTCAGTAGAATTATTATGGATCCTCAGTAGAATGGCCACATATAGGGTTTTCAATACTCACCTAATCCGTCAATAACACATCTGCTATTTGTAGATGATGTTATTTTATTTGGTATTGGTACTATCAGCGAAGGGAGAGCTTATAAAGATGCACTGGACTTGTTCTACTCGGCCACGGGTATGCCTGTCAGTTTGGAAAAGTCATCATTTCTCTATCAGAATGTTGATATTGATACCAGAAGACAAATTGCTGAGTTTCTTCCCTACAGCATGGAACCGATCACATCAGGCTTTAAGTACTTGGAATACCACCTTAAACCTCTAGGGTATCGTACCTCTGACTGGATATGGATGGTGGAATTATTTGAAAACAAGATCAAGAACCGGAACTACAGGCTGCTCTCTCTCGGGGGCAGAGTAGTACTTATAAAAGCAGTACTCACTGGATTACCAGTTTATTGGTTTTCCGTGGAAAGATGCCCTAAATCTATACTGAATTTACTAAGGAGTGTCATATTCTCCTTCTTCTGGGGAAGCTCAGAAGATCATCAGAAAATTCACCTGGTGTGTTGGAAAACAGTATCATCCCCAATTGAATATGGTGGATGGGACATTAAGAACCTTAAATGGTTTGGAATCTCGCTGAGATTGGAAAGCATGTGGCATCTACTTATGGGGAATGGTATTTGGAATAGGATCATTATACATAAATACATCAAGAACAGGCCCTTAGTGGAATGGATCAGAGCTCGAAAATTCAACGTTTCTGGAACTTCATACTTTTGGAATGGCTTTATTAGGATAGTGTCTTGGATTACTCGACAACTGGGTTGGAAGGTGGGCAATGGATCAAATATTTGGGTGGGAGTGGACCCTATTGCTGGTCTTAATACACAGTATCTCTTATCCGAGGATCTAAGAGAGTACGTTACTAACTTGGGAATAACCAATCTAGCACAGGCACAAAATATGGATGTTTACGGACATGATTTTAACTGTTGGTATACTGTTTCAGATCTAAATTTGGGGGGGTGACTAGGTTGTACAATGGTGTACTTATGTTAAAGGCCTGTCACATGGTGGAATAAGAATTGGGAACACTGAAGATTCACTGCTATGGATGTTTGACACAAAAATGGGTAAGGTGACTGTTAGGAGGGAATATGAACTTATTGTCTCTGAACAACTCACGGTATTGGATGATAATTTTCTCTTGAAGGTTTGGCATTTCAACATCCCTCAAAAACTGAAATGCTTTATTTGGCTGACTTGTAATCTGAAAATTAATACCTGGGACATTTTGTGTAATAGGGGATGGTGCGGTCCCAATAGATGTAGCCTCTACAAATATGAGGCTGAAATAGTAGAACGCCTTTTTGTTGGCTGCTCCTTCGTGGAAAAGGTGATTCATGGTCTTAGAAGAAACTTTGATGTTTACCTGCTTTGGTCTGATTCGTCTCTATTAGGAAATCTTATTAGCTGGGTCTCAAAGGGTGGTAGTCTTGAGTATCTGCCTTTATTTTTCATTTGCAATCTATGGAAGGCAAGGAACATATATATTTTTGAAAATATGGAACCTAACATAGCCAGTCTATGTCATCTAATCATGCTAGATGTTTCATCACATTAGGTCCCACAGGTAATAAGTCCCAAAATTCGAAACATTGGAGATCCTCCTGTAATGAAATTCCCAATGGTTTTTTTTATGGAGCTGCAGCTGAATCTATTGGAGGAGCGGGTAGTTGTATCTGGTTAAATGTTGTTGGAGGAGCGGGTAGTTGTATCTGGTTAAATGAACAACATTTTTCTCCATAAAGTTAGGTTGTGGAAGTAACACTAACACTAGAGCTGAGCTATTAGCACTCTGGGCATCATTATACATCGTCAAAGTTATTGGGTTGCCATACTTACATATCTTTGGCGATTCCTTGGTGATTATAAATTCGGCAAAGGGAGAATCCACCCTTGACACGGTGAACCTTGAGGCTTGGTGTCTTAACATCAGGACACTTATGTTCTCATTCACACGGGTGGATTTCAGTCATGTCTATAGGGAACATAACAAGAGGGAAGACTCCTTATCCAAGGAAGGGTTGATGATGACTTCAGGACATCTCTTACTCACTGAATCATGTGATGATGAGTTTATTGGGGAAGTCTCACTCCATCTACTTTAGAGCTTTCCTTTGTTCTACTTTAGACATTTGTCTCCTTGGCACTTTTGAGTTTTTTTAGGTTATACAGAGCAGCAGTAACACGGGATCATAGAGAGATTACATGCCCTGTCTTGGATAAGGATTCTGAGCTTTGTTATTTTCTTTGGGGACATTTATGACTGATGATATATTGTACACTTATGAGGGGACTCTTACTTGTAATTGATGCTAGTTTGGTTCTTGTATGAGAATAGTTAAAATTATGTATTAAATGCTGAAGCACTACTGTTCTGTTAGGCCCATTGGAGACCTGAGGTATTGCTTGATGATGTACCACTTTACTTTTGATTTAGTAGAATAACAAGAAACTACTTTTTTAGTTTGAAAAAAAAAGTTAAAAACAAACTGAGATATTGCGCGGATTCTTTTATCTTTTATAAATTACAGTTGGACCATTACTTAATTCTTTTTTATGAAATTTGGAGATATTACATCGAGGAACTGAAATCTTCTCCTTTTTTTCTTTTGCTTGATCTGCTTCTGGTTTTGTCTTGCGGCTTCTGTCCATCTCGGCCATTCTTATTGTCCCCAACGGGAAGAAGGGGATGATCGTTTTGCCCACCACTGGCTACGGTGGAAACAAGTTTAGAGGTAGAAGGTGCAATACAGTTACCCATTTAGTTAACCTGTAGTAGATTCAATTCCTGTGTAGTCTCCGGTTGTGAATCAATGGAAGCCTACCTGACAGGTGATGGTCTGTGATATATAAACTTCGGGAGATCCTCAGATATTAGAGCGATGTGCAGCGTGTAACTCAATGTTGAAAATGGATTAGATTGACGAAAGAGGTCATTGGATATTGAAAGGAGTGCGCGGACTTGGAGCAGAAGAGGACAAGGACAGTTACGTGTGGGTCTAACATAAATTGACTAATGCTCAGCAGTTATCGTTCCTGATTAAAGTCAAATGATGCACCAAACTTCTCAAAGTTGCCGGAATCAAAACTATGATGTGGTAGATGTCAATTTTTCTGTGTTTTTAGCTTTTGGCGGGCCCTAACTACAGTAAGTCATAGACGTCAAAGAAGCTATACAAGGCTAGGGTTTGAGGTTCATTTCATAGCTGCTTTACATATTCGACTCGGGCTCGCTTCTTCTATATACTTTCTACTGTGGGATTTAGAGGTTCTCCAACTGATTGTTTCTGGCCTCCTGTTTTGGTCTTTCGGCACAGGTTGCAGCCGTGTTAGTAGTTTGCAGGTGACTTGCACTTTGTCATTCAGTTTTTTCCAAGCTTCAGACTGGATATCTGCGCTTTTGCTTTTTATATGTTTTAACTCACTTTTTGGGGTTTGGAAGCTTGAAGTTTTTCGACTTATTTACATTTCTTTGTTATTGTTTAAATGATAATAGGGGTTTACGTCGGGATGCTTTGGTGCAGTAGCTTAAGATTTAGTTTTGTAGTTAATCAGTTATTAGGGTTTCTAGGCCAGGGTTTCCATATGTATGACAACGAATTTGCAGAGTGTTTGACGGAAATCAATGGCGGAGGCTTGCTGGAGAGATGGCTGCTCATTGGGATACCTGCTCCGGCCAAGCGTGCTCACGGTAAGCCTCTTTAGATCCGTGTTTTCCTGGTTTCTTTCTATTGTTTTGTTTCATTGTAGGGGAGTTTTTCTTGATTATTATTGTTTGTGTTATTTTAATGTTTTAAATGACGAGCAGATGTATGCTGCAGTTTGGGATAATTGTCTCCTTTGGTTTAAGTCCGATGTCTGCCTGTTATCTTATGCCAAAATTGCTAATTTTGGCACACGGCCTCAGCTCTTTTTGACCTTGCTATTTGTACTACAAAAAGGAATCCTACTAATTTTTGCACACGGCCTCAACTCTTTTTTGACCTTGCTATTTGTACTGCATAAGGGAATCCAGATGGACAGCTGAATGATCCATTCGGATAGTAACCAACGGTTCCATTAGCTACCGAGTGGTTATTGTTACTAGCATATTCAAGCATTATTGCTTGATTTTATCTAAGAAGTGTGTTTATTTGTTCTGGTGGTATAGACGAATCTGTGTCGTTATACATGAAATTCAGTTCAACCCACGTCGGATATGCTTTACATTCAGTATCTAGGTTAAAGCAGTTTTTTTTCAACCTTCTTAATGTGGGCTTGCAAAGGGCTTCTGATGTTAAATCATATGGATAGACTCTTTGGCAGTTGTGGCTAATTTGGAAATATGGATTTTAAAGGTGATCTCCCGCCTGGTGGAATTTCTGGTGGTCGTGATGTACCTGGTTATTTACCTGACATGACTTGTCGATGATTTCTACGGGAATCCAATTCCGCTGGAGATCTAGATTCTCATGTTCGAAATGGGGTATCTGCTTAATTCTCTTAATCTCTTTGTATCGCAAAAATAAACTTTTCACCTTGTGGCTTTGTATGGTGGTATGTAAATGATTTTTTTTGTTTTTAATTTTGTTTTGCTTGCAGCTTCCATATTCTGGTTATATTGGTGGTTTGAGAGCCTCCCTTGGGAGTAGGCTGGGAGGCAGTGGAGGGTTGTCAGGTTCTTCCCTTGCGGACTCTGTTTTGATGGGTCAGAGGCAAGGTATTGGAAGTGTGGATCCTGGATTTGGGGGAAAGTTAGGGAACATAGGTTTGGGCTATCAAAATCAGATGCTCAGGGGTTGAGAGACCCTTTGAGAAGGCCTGATGAGCACCTCCCACCAGATGCATCGAATACTCTTTTTGTTGAGGGTCTTCCTGCTGATTGCACTCACAGGGAAGCTGAACGTATCCTTTCCTAGTTTTTGTGTGGTTCAGGATATAGTATATGATTTGTTATTTGGCATCTATGCTTGTTTATTTTCCCCTTTCCTTTAGCATTTATGTATGCTTGTTCTATGATTTCACCTCTGTATACCTACTAAAGCATTCGGTGAGACACCTACATCAATCATTATTTTGATTTTGTTTCAGAGAAATCAATTATTATTATGTATCAGTATGACTACTTACTTCAAGGATGATGTGACCTTTTCGTTTCATTTTCCGTATCTCATTTTTACTACTGTTGATTACATTCAAATGCGATGAAGGTTTCGAAGAAATGGGGTGATGAAGGTTTCGAAGAAATGGGATGAAAATTGAATGTTACGAAGAGATAAAGTTTTAGAAAGCTTAGGTCGTTTTCTATCCAAATGGGATGGTTCAAAGTAATATAAAAACTTGTTTTTCCTTTTGTTTATCGATTGAATAAAAAATCAAAATGTTAGGGGCAACATAAATAAATACAAATTAAAAAGAAATATTTTTTACTAATACTTTAAATAAAAATACAAAAATATATTTTATTAATACTTTAAATAAAAATGTATTTTTATTGTTAAAATGAAGTTGTTTTATTAATATTTAAAAAAAAACATTATTATTAGTTGTAAATAAAAAAAAATTGCTAAAATAAAGTTGTTTAATTAATATTTTTAAATTAAGAATAGTTTTTTACTTTAATTGGTATAAATTCTATTATACCAACATTAAACTATTATATATAGATAGAGAGAATTTTCTAAATTTTTTTATTTTTTGAATTATATAATTATTATTATTATTTGAGAATGGTGGTTTTCATAGAATTAAACTTTGTTAGAGTAGTCCTCTAAACATTTAAAATATGAGAATGGAGGTTTTCACAATTAGACATGGTAACAGTTTAGGTTTTTGGAATTGAAGTGTGTAAGAGTAGTCCTCTCCAAAAAGGTTTAAAATTTGAGAAAGAAGGTTTTCATAGTTATTCATAGTAATAGTTTAGGTTTATAAAATTGAAGACTGTAGTCTTCTACATAGAGATTTAAAATTTAAGAATGAATGTTTCACAAATAGCCATAGTAATTGTTTAAGTTTATGGAATTGAACTGTGGAAAGTAGTCCTCTCCATAAAGGTTTAAAATCTGAAAATGATGGTTTTCATAGTTAGTCATAGTAATAGTTTAGGTTTAAGGTTTATGGAATTGAACTATGTGAGAGTAGTCCTCTCCATTCATTGGTTTCAAATTGGTTTCAAATAAGTTCGATTAGTAGAGAAGGATCATAAACGATTGAATGTGTATTTATTGATAGCTTCAGCCGTAAATGATAGCTTCGCTTTAATACATGTGCAGACCAGTAGATTTTGTGTATTTATTGATAGATATGACAACAAATGACTGGTGTTCTTGTGAGTTCTGCAGCCTGGTGGAGATCCGCATGCTCTACGTACCACAATAGTCTAGTTTTTCAACTGGATTCAATATATTATATGTACCTCGTTTATAAACTACACATTAAATTAAATCATCTTTAATGTCTCCGCTTCTCCGTGCTTACCAACTCGCCGTGAGAGAACTACTTGGCGGAACTCTCATCATGAGCAACGAAATTCATAGTGCTCCACATTCCAATGCGTCCTGTCATGATTAATAGAGAGATTTGAACCGCCTGAGAATGATCTGCACATAATATTTATGGTTGGTCTTGAGATTTGAAATTAGCGTTTTTAATGCTCTAGACTCCACCGATGGAAGATATAATGTGCTGAGCTTGGAACAAAAATCCCAAAATCCCTGGTCGAAATGAGTTATATTACAGTCCCGTCTGGTATTTATGATATCAAAGAGAGTTAGAGTGGCACACTTGAAGGTGATTTTGTTATCTTCACATGCCCTGGTATCAGTTACATTTCTGACAAATGCATGCTTAAAGTTGATGTTATTTGATATCAGAGCTGTTGCCATCACAACCTCAATTGAGCTTCAAAATTCCTTGAAGAAATGCTGCAATTACGTCAGGATTCAGGTAACCTGAAAATGGATAGTCGAATGTTTATTTTTGACGTTATCGAGAAATAAAAACTGATGTACATTCTAAATTTTTCTGCAATTTTAATTTGCACCCATTTTGGTGATGTACATTGTAATTTTTTCTGCAATTTTAATTTGTACCCATTTTTGGTTTGCTGAACAAAATCTCGTTAATGTTGTTTACAGTGAAGCAATTCCCAGAGAAATACATGGGCGATGTTGACGATCCCAGCGAAGAAAACGTGAAGATGCTCATCAATTTTGTAGATGGCATATTAAAACAGAAGAGAGAAGATGGCATGCTAAAATAGAAGAGCATGGAGTCCCCCCTTTGGAGTAAAATGAAATCTCTCCCTTAGCAATGGCGAGGTAGTTACTGAGCTTCTATCGGGAATTTCGAGACCGATTCCAACTGTAGTGAAGCAGCTGAGCAGTCCAAACTCACTAACGAATTAGTCAGGCATATCACAATAACGATTTACTTGCGATGACAAAATAAAACAAAACATAGACACCCTCTGTGTTTCAGTAATACTCTTTTGTATTTATTGGTTAAGTACTTAATTGGCGACGTCTTTGAAAGCAACAATGGGCACCTGATTGCAAATCAAAATCGGGCCGAGTTGAGTTGTGTTGTTACTTTGTCATATGAATATATGTTCTTTTTTATTTTTATGCATGTACTCCACAGTTTCTTTGTTTTTATGTTTCCTTTTGAATGCATTTTAATGTACTCTACAGTTGGAATAGATAGATTGCTTCACTGGTAAATTTGTAACAACTATTTAATTTCTTTCTTTGAAGCATAATTTGGTCCCAATTCTTTTAGAATATATCTGCATATAAGCCATCTGTAAACGTTTCGTATTAACTTCACCTTCATCAATAAAGATTTTTGGGTATCGGTAAACAAGATACTTTTATCATCATATATTCAGTGTCACATGCTTTGTCTTGATAGATATTATGGTTCTCCATTATATGACTTGAAACCTTTTATTTTATGGCTAGATTCAAGAAAAATGGAATGGCTTTATAAGGTTTGAGATTGGGTGTGATTTCAATGTTGAAACTAAAAGAAAATAGACAACCATTATAGATTTATCTCTGGCTTTACATGATGTAAAATGGAGCAAACCCGCTTAATCTTTTTACCTATAAAGATTTATAAAACAAATTTTAACACAGTATTAAATATTTCTTTTATAGCCACTATCTTATAGCATGAACAAAGTGGGGGACATTGCCACCTCATGGATCTTGTTCGAACCACCATTCTTACTATTTATTTAAATCCTTTTTTTTTTATTAAATTTTAAAAATGTTATAAGAATTTTTTGTAATTCTTTATAATTAGTTGAATTAATAATTAGAAAAATCATATTATAAAATATTTTAAATTAATTTTTTATTAACATTTGCTCTATTGTTTGACTTCTCTTTAAGACATTTTGAAAGTATTAATAGTAGCAATAACCATATTAATAAGATTAATATATTTGGAATCGCTGACAAGCATATATTTGACACATTGATAATGTTTTTTATCTAAAGAATGTGTCAAATACTTGTATCTAATACTTAATATACCAAAATGGTGGGCCTAATTGTTAAGAGCATGTGTTTCTTCTTAATTGGTCATAGGTTCAAATCCAAAGGGGGTAGTGTATGTACACTTTTGTAGACTTTAGCAGTTAAATCACTACGTAGAGGGGGGCCCTTGTCCCACAAACAAGGGGGTCTCATACACCAAATTGGTGTTTTGCTTGGCAGTGACCTTAAAAATAGATTATTATTATTATTATTATTATTATAATATAACAACCACTTATATTGTGGTTGTTAAGCTCATGATTGTATCATTATTAGAGTTAAGCTAATAGTTGCATCTAATAGTTAATTTAAAAGTTAATATAAATCTATTGCAATTAATATAACACCTTTGAGTTATCTCAACTCCTAGCTTCTAAATGGACTTCGACTAAGCCTTATGCACATTAACTTGACTACCAAGTGCCAGATGGAGTTTGACTATCACATGAGTTGAACATTACCATGCCACTAAGTGCAGTTATCAAATGAGTTTAGAGGAATTTATTAGGAGTTCAGAGGAGTTTATTAGGAGTTCTACTTTCACACGAACTACACATTACTTCAACTCCCTGTAAAATACAGTTTGACTAAAATTTGTGCACATTAGCTCGACTTCTAGCTACTAGATGGAGTTCCACTGTCACATGGACTACACATTACCATGTTATTAAGTTCAGTTATCACATGAGCTAATTTTTATTTTCTATTTATTTATTTCCAACTACCATAAAATGCACTTATCACATGAGCTATTTTCAATTTTTTATGATTGTTAATTATGAATTTTGAATGAAACCCATAGAATCAATCTAGACAGTACACTTGTCTCATTCTTGTCCATATATGAAAAAACATAGATGGTAGTCCACCCCAAAATTCTAAGATATATACGTCTATCGACGTAACTATCGGTGTAATTAATATTTATATTGTAAGCAAGATCCATATAAGCAGATGCATTTCTATCAATTGATTGTAATCATGTTCAATGGGATGTGTATTTATAAAACTATAATTACTATTTTAATTTTTTAATTAACCATCAATATATTCTATATAATTGTTCTTGAAAATTTAAGTGATAAAATAATGTATTTCAATAAATAAAAATATCGCAGTGTCTTATTACGTGCATAGATCCATTTTAAAATCGGATCTATCAAGCAACGAGAGGGATCCAATTTCTTTAGTTGTAATTTTTTTTAATCTTAATGTCACAAACCTATAAAATCCAAAAACAAAACTTTTAATTTATTACTCATTATTTTGTCGTAACATGAAATTATGCACATAATTTAACTTGCATTAGTTCTAAAATTTATTGACAAGTTAAGCCCCTCCCCATGGCGTTGTCTTCGGGTGATGATGAACTTACAACATGATTAGCATGGTGGTGTATTTCAGTCCTTTATGTTATTTAAAGTTTTGGTCGCTTAGCACCTAAGCCTAAAAACTAGGGCTTAGTCCTAGCTCACCCTCCACCCTCTTACTACAAATTGGAAAGGGGTATTTTATGATGGTTGGAGACATGGCATATGACTTGGATTAAATGTTTGGTTAAAGTTTGGACTATGGTGACAATAGTCACCATAATCGTGACCCTAGCCACAACCGTACAAATCGTGGTTGATATGTAATAAAATGAATGCAATAAAATTTCAAAGGGAGATATAAGGGGATAATGCCAATGCATAAATTTAAGTTTTGAACTATGGATTTAAATCTTCCCTCGCTGCGAGTTGACAAAGAAACCAGGTGCATTCAATGGCATCTTTACCATGCATGTGTTATGGTCCGAGAAGGATCTCAGCCCTCCACATGTCGTGATCTCTTGCAACGGTTTTGTCAAGGGTTTTAACACGCCTTTAATGGGTCTGAGGATTTATTGTTCCAATTGTTTGGTATGTAGTTGTTTTGGTGCAAGAAAGAATCGACCATTCATGGTTGCACTGCACAGTATGGATTATTCTTTACACAGTTGTAACATACCCAGATAACCTGCTAACATGCATTAAAAAAATTCTTTTGTACAAGGCATGGCCATGAATATTTCCTTTAATCATTCATTCCTATGCTTAATTGTTCCTACAATAGTCCTTTACACAATTAAAATATTTATAGTATTTATTCCTTCTTCCTTCCACCATTGCGTTCTGTGGGTCGTGGAAACCTTAATATTTTACGATTTACTTTTTCTGTTTCTGCCTTCCACCTTCCGCCTTTTGCTATGCAGATTGTGGTAGGTGGAAACACCTAAATTCGCCCTATTTTTCTTTTCACTTTCTGGTTTATTCCTTCTGCATTCCACGGGTGAACTCTGGGTAGCGGAAAACCCAAAATATCTTACCTTTATATTTTAATTTCTCGATTTCTACTTTCTGCCTTCTGCATTCTGTGGGGAGACTTCGGGTAGTTGAAAACCAACATTTTTACCTCGTTTCTTTTTCTGTTTTCTGATTTCTGCCTCCCTCCTTCTGGATTCTACAGTAGGAGTCCGAGATGTGAAAAACCAACATTTTTACCTTGTTTATTTTTCTATTTTTTGATTCCCTCCTTCCACCTCTCATGACGAACTCAGGGGTGCAGAAATCCACTTTTTACCTTATTTCAACTTCTCTTTTTGCCTCCTGTCTTCAGCCTTCTGCATGTGGATTCTAGGGTGCGGAAATGCTTAATTCATAAGCATTCTGACTCTATAACAAGGCTTCTATTCTCTGTGAACTTAAGCAAAATGCATGGGGAGCCAAAAAGCATATGCAGATGTAAAATGTAGGAGAGTACAATAGCAGTAAACTCTACTTGAATGTTTACACTATTCTATTGTGTGTTTGCTTAAGGGGACTGTATCAACATACAAATTACGGTTCATCAAACAAAGTAGGTGCATTACATTTTTAGTGATCTATGTGTCCAATGTAGTCATAGCCACTCTTAACAGAGCAGGGTATCATGCCCTTAGTGCACTACATAACAAACACAAACATAGCCATATGAGCATACACCAGGTCATGAGAAATGCTTTCATCAACAAACTTAAAGCTTCCTTTATCATCTCTACAACATTGAAACATACATTCATACACAAACATATATGCCTTGAGTTCATCAATCATGGGGTTCAGACAACATGCAGGTAACTCTGTATAAACAATAGGACACCATCTAAGTTACCATCTTACTAAATGCAAGGCACAATCATGCAAAACAATGTATGAGTACACCCATTCGTAAGCATCATTCCCATCAATAAATCTAAAGATTCTATTTATCATTATATTGATAATGAAACACATATCTACACATATACAACATACCTTGAGCTTGATAGTTTTCAGAAACAAAACCCAACAATGGGAACTGTTGGTAAGTTGAGCCACAATGAAAAGGGGACAATCGCGTTCCACCCAATCGTAGATTAGGCACATATATGCTCTGTCCTCAATCACCCCCGAGCTCAACTATGCATGCCAAGAGCGGAGATAGCTAACCTCCGTTCAGTTTCTAGGCATAAATCATTTTTATAACACTTCTTAGAGTGCTCATGCAACAAATATTTCTCTCAAATTTTTCCTAACACTCCATAGAGTGCTCACACAACAAGAGTTCATTCGTTCCCAACATACTCGGCAGCATCATGCCTCCTCGCATATTTCCTTTTATAGTTTGGTTTCCTAGGTCTTACTCTTGCAGTTGCAGTCCATTTCCAAAGGAAACCCCATCAACCACTGCATCCCCTGATTCTCCAGGGTCTGTCCGATCTCATTCTATAGCTACGATCCATTCACCATTGAATCCCCGTCAACCATTGCACCCTTCTTTCTCCAGGGTTTGTCTGGCGCCATTAAGGAGTTTTCGACACCTGATGTGCAAGTTTACTACTCTACGTCTCCCACCCTTGCACACATAGTCTTCTGTTTAACATGGATTGTCCCTTTCATTCAGATTTTCAATAAAGGAAAAATGTAGATGTTACAATTGTCCTCCAGGGACTGTTTGGGTAGACACCACATCCAGTCAAACTCACCAAAACATATAGTCTAGATCTTATCATCACAGATAATGTTTCAGAATGTACAATCTAGAATATAATATTACAATTAAATGTTTATGAATCAGGGGATATTACAATAGTCTTACTCGTTCCTTGCACAGTTTGTTAATTGAGGGTTTCTTCTTGTTTCTGAGTTTTACTTGAAGGTTTTTATCAGTGAAGTGGCCACCATTACGGCATTCGCCTATCTGTTTTGTCATGGTTATGGAAGGAATAGGTCCTTCTTCGAGCTTTCGCGAAGGCTTACAACCTGTCAAGCCTTTTACCAGAAAAGAGCTTAAATTTTCTTCAATGTATATTCTGCAAGTTCTTGTTTTTGTTTTTGTTACATGTTTTAAAGATATGAAAACAATTATAGAGTCTAACTCACGGTTCTTTGTCGTCATGCAGGGAGAGGAGAGACAAGGGGAAAATATGAGGTGTCAACCCCTAGACCTCTTTGTGTTTGTTTAAGGTAAGTTTCATCCTGAAAGTTCCTTTGCTTCATTCAATACGATTTATAAGGAAAACTCTAACTTTCTTATTTTGATGTGCAGGTGGAGTTTGGTGGCTAGAGAAGCTTTAAAAAATGAATTCTAGATTAAAACTTCAATCCCGTGCTTCGCGTGGCCAGGTAAAGGTTTTACCTTGGCATGCTTTTTCTGATTCAAAATGTTTACTACAGGTTACAATACATAGTTTTAACCGTGTATGATGTGGAATGTAGGTTGCTAAGCATGGCTCAGTGAGAGCGACAACAAGGTCACCTCCTCTTGGGTCTCTTTTTTCCTACCAAAGGTGAGGAAATTCCTCCAACTCTGTTTAAGTCGAAAGAATGCAATTGCTAACTTTTTTACTAGCAACCATATTAATGCTCCTCAGTTTGTTTGTTGTGCATGTATCCACTGGCATGGTTTTCCTCGGTCTGCACCAATGGATCCGTCGACGGCCAATTGCTAAGGTTAAATTCAAACTAGTTTAGAGTGGTTTCCCCACTGGGTTCGCAACCCACAAGTGGATAGGGAATTCACCACTACTGCGAAGATAAGTTAATTTTTTTTTGTTTTAAACCCCAATGGTTATGTACTAGCTTATAGAAAAGGCTTCGTAGCCTCTCATGTTTTGATGCGGTGTCATGCATCCTATTTGGATGTACATTACATTTTTGTTCTTAAACGGTGGATGCCAATAAATGGGCTTCCAACCACGACAATGTTTATCAGTTGGAAAACTTGTTGATTGATATAATTTTATTGAAGAACGATTGTTTATTCGATTGTGTTGGGTTCTTTTGAAAGAGATAACTATCATGGGGTATGGATACCCGTGAATAGTGACAACACAATTAAGTTCATTTAACTAAAATATTTTACTTTGTAATTTAACTAGATCTGAATGTTGGTTTGAGTTATTAAGCGAATATGTGAGCTGGACAAGTATTGAGTGTTTTATAGAAGTTTATATTTTAGATTTTTCCCAAACAGGTATGAATACCCAATTAACGACAGTCGTATATTTGATTAATGCTGAGTTAAAAAGTTGATCTCGAGATTTGTGATCTAGGTGTTTGAGTCAAGAAGCCTCTCGGCTCTACTCTATATATTTATGATATTCTTTGCGACTGTCTGCAACCTCTTCGTTTACTGTTTATATTCTTTCATTTCTTATTAGGGTTATTCAATTTGTTGTTTACTTAGTAATTCCTTCTTTAAAATCGTTGTTTAACTATGTTAATGAAATCTACTCATAACTGTATATATTCTTAAAACAAAGTTTTTAAATTGGTATGAGTTATAAATTAATATAGTTTAGAAACATAGATAAGCTGCGTATGAAAAGCCTCAACTCTTAGGGTATATGATTAGTTTGAATACACATTTAAAATATTTTTAAAATAAACATATGCAAACATACTTTAAAATATTAACTCGATCTATGACTTAGACATTTATATGTTCGTCTGAATACTGGGTTGGTTGATTATGATAATTGTTCAGATTCTTTAACTAAACGATCATTAGATCCACTCTAATCCGGGTATGGAATCCCAAACATAGCTTAATTGCAGATATAACTATGATAATAAGATGTGTGATTCTTCTACAAATAAAGAACAATTTATACCAAATCATGACATAAAAATTGGGAATAGATGCACAATACAATTCACTATAAATATGTATTTACGATTCATATCTATATTTAGCTTACAATTTACCAATACTTAAACATATAAGAAAATAGAATAGGGAACCTAAAGCCACTGTCAAGAAAACAAAACTGAAGTTGTCATTCCTCCCAAGCAACTCCTAGAGAACCCAAGTCTTACTTGCTCCAAAACCCTTAACCTTGTCTGCTAAACCACGAGGAAAAAATCCGATCAATGCGCCATCTCTAAAATTAGCAGATCAATTCCTCGTCCATCACTAACCCCTTGCGATTTATGAGCCTCATGCTCTTTAGCACTTCACAAGGAGTCTTGACCTGATTTTGGGGAAGCTACCTCTTGCATCACTTGAGTTCTCACTCAACAGCTTTTGCCACTTGTCTTTTCTCCTTGTGGGTCATCAAACACTCTTTCAATAGGTACTTTAGGTATGATTCCTCTTAGTATATTTAATTTATTAAATAAAATAGTCCATTACATCCATTTTGACTTTCTTGTCAAAATATTTCAATTAGAAAAATAATATTCCCAGTAATAATAAATTATGTTTATCTGGTCTGTTACACTTAAACTCATGAAATTCGATCCATCTCTTGCTTAATAGATTCATATATAAGTTTAATTTTATTTTTATTTTTTAGGCCTTATTTTTCATAATTTTTATGTGCCCGACAAGGGGATATATATGAATCGCATAGGAGGATTATTTGGAGCAATTTGTAGTGCTCTAAAAAAACATAGAATTTAAACTAAGGTTCTGTATTTTTTTTTTATTTTTTTTTATTTCCTAAATGTCTATTTTTTAACTTATTATTGGTCTAGTGAGATGACGTTGCCTTGGATTTGTGTGCCCCACAACCCGACGGCGTGCTGAAATCAACAATGCTGCTATAATGCTTTCTTTCAGAATTCGCATGATGGTAGCTTTGCAGGTTCATTTAATGCTTTCAGATTTCGCATGATGGTAAAATGCTTTCAAATTTTGCATGATGGTAGCTCTGCAGGTTCATTTATTCCTGTCCTATATTGATAGCACCTGTTAGCTTAGTGTCATGTTCAAGGGGCATTTAATGGTACAAATTCTCGTTCGGTGGCATCAATGATTAAAATTGACGCCCGTATGGACATTTTTGCACTTTTTACTAGTAAAATACGATTGGTTGTGGAATAAACACGTCAAACATGAAGTTCATTTAATTTTGTTAGTCGTCGATTTGACGGGCACTGTTAAAATTTGGTCGGATCTAAATTTTATATATCATATTTTTAAATATGAAGTGACTAGACTACATTGAAGTGACGAGTCTGAGTAATTGTGGCTGCCGAGTGAATGAATTTTTGGGTTGGTTTCCATTAATACGCACCTGCAAGTCTGTATGTTTAGGTGGCGATAAATGCTCCACTCCCTAAATGCTGCGAGTCATGATAAATGCTTTACTGGATAACCGGTATGTCCCACTGGTGTACTGGCAATTACATTTCATAAAAACATAACGTGCGAAATGCTCCTAAATGAACTTACTCCAACAGACTAAGTCAAAAGATCGTATCATATTTTACATGCATTGTCGTTGATCTAAGGAAATGGAATTGATAAATGACATTCATAGCGGGATATGAGGATGTGACTGGCCCATCCTTGAACAAGAAAAATAGCAATACAGAATAAAAAAAATGTATCTCGGTCAGGGCTTGAATGGAGAAACAATAAATGACATCAATAGGAGAGCCTCGAGAGGTAATAAAAAAAATTGTTGTAATATTAAAATTTGATACCACAGCTAGTTGCCACTTCAATGCATTTTCCCTCTCAGCAAAAAAGAGATTAAGGTGAGTTATGGAATATTTTTTCATTTAAAGTACTATTTTTTGCCCAAATGTATCTCCTATGTGAATCCAACATCAAGACTCAATAGGACAGAGTGGAAATAGGGAGAAACCTGGTATGAGAATGCAGAGCCTTGCAATTTCTTGGAGGAAAACATTAAAGAGAACCCTGCAATTTCTTGTAGGACAGAGTGGAAATAGGGAGAACCCTGGTATGAGACTGCAGAACCTTGCAATTTCTTGCAGGAAAACGTTAAGGAGAACCCTGCAATTTCTTGCAGTAGAGCACAAGAGAGAAGAATGAGTTTTCTTCGTCCATATACCCAAAGTTCATTAGCTGGATGTGGAACCCTTCCAAAACAATTTTCTTTCGCAACAACTCACAAGGTTAGTGCATTCTGGAAATTCATCTTCCTAAATAGTTATGCCATTGGATATCAAATTTGTTGTTTCAAATGGGAAGTTATGGATAAGTTTGACAGTGTAACTCTTTATTTACCATTTCATTTCCTTGCTTTGTACTGGAAATCCTCCTCCAACTTTTTGATCCACCCAAAAACTAATTATACGGTAAAAAAACTTCCCACCTCTCCACAGTTATAATTTAACATTGCAATAATATAAAAACATTTCCCAACCCACCTTACCCATCTCTGTGAACCACTAAAATAACATATGCTCAGATTTCATTCCAACTCATATTTTTTTCATGGATCTTTAAAGTGAAGTCTATAAAACCAACGCCCATATCTAGAAATGTGTATCCTCCTATTCAATTGAATTTTTTTATCCAAAACATACTTTTTATGGATTCCATAATGAATATTTCTTTTAATAGAATTTGTAAAAGAAAGGAGAATTGTGGAGGCTTCCCCTACGCTTAAATGTACTTAAATGCTCAAGCTCTCCATAGATAAAATATATCAAAAATAACTATTAACTCTGTTAATCAAGTGGATTTGAGATTTTCGGAGCCAACTACGGCCTCAATCTCTCTCTATTATTTAGCATCTTATGTTGGATGTCTGCACTGCTAACAAATGCTTAGCTTATCCCCTATGGAACCATTATTGTTAGACATAAAGGGCACTTTGAGGTTAGTCCATAACGTGTTTCTTTCACTATGGAATGCTTCAATACCACTCTGTCAATGGAGGGGAATCCCATGGATAAAAGGTAGATGGCACACTTGTCAAGTGCAACACTAAGTTCACCTGTAAGAACAAATCTCACTCTAATTTTCAATTTTTGCTTGTGAATGCTTCAATCCCACTCCGTCAATGGAGGGGAATCCCATGGATAAAAAGTAGATGGCACACCTCTCAACTGCAACACTAAGTTCACCTGTAAGAACAAATCTCACTCTATATAATGAATGTTTAATTTTTGCTTACAATATTGAACTGTAGCTATGATTATAGGAATTACACTACCCAAATAGCTAAAAAAATATATCTAGTGGTTTTATCTTAATATCAAAATTATCAGAGGCCGTATCCCCTCCTATCTCTTCAATATTTTGAGCCTGCAAAACACGATCAATGGAAACATACCATGGAACCTATGATGTCACCTAGTCGACCTTGGATCTTGATCCTGGGAGCTTGGATCTTGATCAAGATGAGCTTGTTGGTACCGTTCCAAACATTGCCTTGCCAAATGTAACATGCCCAAATCAGAAAAAATGGATTTTGGTGATAACCATCTTAAGGGCTCGATTTTGGTGACAACCATTTTAAGGGATCGATACCTAGGTTTTTGCCCAGTTTCAAAAGACTTTATGTTCTTGATCTTTGCAATAATTCTTTTTTTAATAATTCATTTTTTGAGACAATACCAAAAGCCCTTGCCAATATGAGCTTATCTGGTTTGAATTTCTCACACATTCACAGGTGCCATAAAGGAAACCTAAATATTCTTGTGTAGAATGCATGGGAAAATAGGGAAACCACACTTTTGGCATGACTTCTATGCCTTCATTATGGCCATAAGGAAACCATGGTAAATTTATGAAGTGTTCATCTATTCGACCCAAATTCACAACTTATTTGGTACTTAGGAAAAATTTAAATTGAAGGGTAAATTTTTTTCTTGCAAGTTAAAAGTGGGGCACTTTTAAAAACAAAACCGTCCATTTTTTTTTCACTGATGGGCAAGGGTGCCCATCAAATTTAACCCCTCGGTGGCATTTCTAGTTAAGGTTTGTCACTCGGTTGCTCTCGTTTTGCTTTCAGATTTTGCATGATGGTAGCTCTGGAGGTTCATTTAATGCTTTCAGATTTCGCATGATGGTAGCTCTGTAGGTTCATTTATTCCTGTCCTAGCTTGATAGCACCTATTAGCTTAGTGTCATGCTCAAGGGGCATTTAATGGTACAAATTCTCATTTGGCATTGCTGGTTAAGGTTTGTCACTCGGTTGCTCTCGTTCTGTCTGCAATTTCCCCAAATGGTCCGTCAGGTTCTTTTCATACATTCTTGAACTAGTTTTTCTTTAATAATGAAGGCATCTTTTTGCTTCCAGTTTTCAAGGTTCCTCCTGTTTCTTGCTGCATGAACCTCCAGAAATTGAATTATTGGAGTTTGAATCCTGAATGTTCGTTGGAAAACTGTTGTTGTTTGTTGGGATTGGTTTTGAGGCTACTGAGAGGAGCTTTGTAGCAATGGTGGAACGTCGGAGCTTGTATTGAGTTGTGCATGCATACTTGCTTTGAGTAATCACTGAGACATCGAACATTACCATAGCATTCTCTGTATAAACTAACTAAATCCCGTTGCATGCATCAATTCTTGCAAATTTTAAGTGTAGGCAAGCCTTGCGATAGAAGAACATAGTACTCCCTCTGCGGTTTACCTTGGGTTTTTAGTGGCAAGACCTAGTAAACATTATTAATTTTGTTAGTCTTTGTATATTAATATATACACAAAAAAAAACTATACCATTCAGAATTCTGAAAAAACCATACAATAAATCCTTCATTATTGTATATTCCTTCATTCGGCCGGGGTTCCATCTTGCTAGAGGTGACTGCAACGAGCTGGGAGCTGTTGGTCTCTGTGGGTGCAAATAATTATACAATATCCTTATTATCTGTTTATACAGTTCCAAATTTCTTAAGCTAGTGATTTCCTGATCCAAATCTGGACAAAACGATGGCTTTCAGGTAGGATTTTTTCTTTTCTTTTCAAAGTCAATCCATTTTGCTAATATTTTTCACTTATTTATATATTGTGCATTGGAGAAAACATATAATATTTTTTAGATGGTTAGATTGCTTTATTTGATAATTAGAGTTGGGGTATATTTTTGAGGAAGATACAAATGGTTCAGATCGAACTTCCATAAATTCTAATCCATTTAGTAGGCCCGTCCTATGGAAAAACCACGAATATTACAATAAAAAAAAAACCATGAATATTACAATAAAAAAATCTTGTCTTTCAAAACAAGATGTATATTTTGGCCAAACAAGATATTTGAACAGATTTTTGCATTTAGGGAATTGGAAATGGTTTCAATGTGTTAAATTATTCCTTTATACTTCTTTTAAAACATTTTGCTTATTTAAAATATCCATTCAAGATATATTAAAATCAGATACAAGGATGAAGCACCTTCGTTGTTGTTTAATGTGTTCGCGGTGTGCTCATGCTGCAACCATTCTTCTGTGTCTTTTTCGTGCTGCTGCTATTACTTTCAAAGATATTTGGGGCTATTCATTTCACGCAACAAAAACTTCCATTTGTTGTTTTTTATGTTAAAAACTTAGAAATCTGTCTATGTTTTCAGAAGTGTTCCATTTGTAAACAATCTCTGCAATGGGGCTGTATTGCAGGTTTGGTAGCTGGAGTATACTCAAGAATGACATATGGCATGTAGGAGACACGTGGTGTTCATGAACTCGGGAATGGAATATATGCAATGCAAGAGGCACGTGGTGTTCATGGCTGGGGGAGAAAATGATGATCTCTAATCAATAGATATTATTGTTTATGATATGACGTTGCTTGAAATGACTGTTTTTGGTTGTTTTAATCTGTGAAGAAAAATGCACTGTTAGGAGGAGCACTTGCTGGTGCGGCATTGTCTCTCACCGACTCCAACCCTCGGCATGATCGTGTTATTCAAGTAGCAATAACTGGGGGAGCCATTGCCACAGCTGTTGAGTTTCTGGGGAACCTATCTCATTGAGAATTTTTTCTTGTTTTGATTATTCTGATCCCTTTCCTAAGCATAAATATTGTATAAGCTTTGAATAATTAAACTTTGACTGGAATGTAGATGTTTAGAAATGCAAATTTTCATAGTTGAAATTTTTTTTACTTAGAAGGAGGCTTTTGGTGAGGAATGTAGTGAGATATTGTACTGCAAAGTGTGACCAGATTTGGCCCTATTTTGTGACAAAATGGTGCTGTATTTTGATGTGATTTTGATGGCCCTTTATTTCAACGCATCTTTTATTTTATAAAAGTTGTGCTTTTATAATGGAGAAGTGACATGTGGTTTTGTACCAGTCTTAATTGCAATCACCTTCCCTTGAATGCAGTGCTATAATGGTGGATGATCATCTAAATTAGTTGGGATCATGTCTCAGAGAAAGGAGAGTAAATATTTAATTAAAATATACCAGTAAAATATTTAACTTTCAATTCCTCACAGTAATGAAACATATTGAAAAAATCATAAATATAGAGGGCTCTTACTATTGACTGTCTTGTTCCTCTACTAAAGAATGCTCCAACCTCCCTGCAATTCCATCTTCTTTCCTAGTCTCTCCTTCACCATTCGATGGAGGTCGCCAGACCTCCATTCTTTTTTGTGTTTCCTTCTTACTGATATTTCCCATAATTTTTGAACAAAACTCCCAGAGTTTGAAACCATCCTTCCTCTCCCACGACATCTATAAAAATGATCTCCCTTCTCTCTGGCTTGTGCTCTCCATAACGTGAAGCATGTTCTTACTAGTTGTAACCAACCAAATAAACAAAGAAATCCTTATAAATTTTTACTAATGATTATTTTATTGCTTGCTCATATATATAGATATATATATAAAACAAATGATACTGTATTAAGATCTCTCTGGCTTATGTTCTCTAGAACGTGAAGCATTTTCTTCCTAGTTGGTGGATAAACAAATAAATTCTTATATATCCACATTCAAACTAGGAAATCTCTGCGATGCAAAAATCAATGGTAAGTTATTACAATTCAGTTCCGCGGGTCTACAAAATTTATCTATTTACGGTGAAACACCAACTAAGATTGTATTCAATTTCTTTTTCATACCAAAAACAACAAAAACACATTCAAGCTAGGAAATCTGTGTGATGCAAAAATAAAATAATGATAAGTTATTCATTAGGTTTACAAAATTTACAAATTTACGGCGAAACAGATTGTATTCAATTTTTTCTTCATACTAAAAGCAGCTGCGCTGAGGACGGTTTCGAATCCCTGCCAGTCCAAACAACAACGGATATTATATTCAATTTCTTCTTCATAAAAGCAGGTGCCCTTAGCATGGTTTCGAATCCCCGCCACTCCAACAACAACGAAGATTGTATTCAATTTCTTCTTCATACCAAAAGCAGCTGCGCTGAGCGCCTTTTATAATCCCTACCACTCCATTGGAAACAGCCGCCTGGTAATTTCATTGTCGTTTCCATCAACATATGCATCACTATAAGTGACATTCTATATTGCAAGTGTGTATTGTCATGTGTGAACATATGCATCACTATAAGTGACATTCTATATTGCAAGTTTGTATTGTCATGTGTGTATTCCGAGAGGTGTCAGACTAAATGAAAAAGGTAAATCCAATGAGCCCAAAAAATCCAATCCACTACTTTAATCACTAATTTCGGTGTGTTTTCAAGGAGCGGGTTTATATATTCTATCAACTCACAATATGTTCGCAATATATTGAATGTATAAAAATATGACACTATTTTAATGTCAATATATTTCCTTAAGGAAAGTATCATGATATATTTAATATATCCATGACATATGTAATTATGGTAATATAGCTTCTAAGAATATTCAACTAACTTCCTCAATCTGGTTCATTGGATATTTAGTTTAATGAGAAATTATGTGTCTTTTGGACATAAAACAAAGGTTCAAAGGTTGAAGTTTAATTTTTATTATAACCAATGTTATGTTATGGTTTAGGGTCTATACTATTATTTTCTAAAGAACCTACCATTTTCTATTTGAACAATATTCATTTTACTAAAATATGCTATAAATCAAAATATGTGTTACAAGATGTTTCTATCATATAGATATGATAATGAAATACTTATCTTAAGAAATAGAATTGTCTCTAAGTGTTAGTCGATGTCTCTATCATAGAGATATGATAAAGGAAAAACAATGTGTGAAGTTTTGTTTTGGAGATAAAACAAAGGCTTACAAGGTGGAAGTTTATTTTTCATTTCCTATTAATCTTATACTTAATATGAAGAGATAGTATATGTCACAGAGCTAGTCAAAAGATTATATGTGTTTCTCTCAGTATTCCAATTACTCTTAATCAACATGCTTATGTTTATTCAAATTACCCTTAATCATGTTTATGCTTGCTCTTATCAGTGAAAAAAATATACAATATAGGTTGGATCATTGTTATCAATATGTTCATCTTGGTCTCATACAATTCGGCCTTAATAATCCAAGCTATTGATCCAACTCCTTCTATGAGATGTAATGATTTATCTAAGTTGAGTCGTAAATTCAAAAAGAATTGAATGAGAAATCCTCATCAATTTAGTCCTAAATAATTGATAATTTTATTTAATAGAAATATATTTTTATAATATTATTTTTAAATCTAAAAATTTATATTATTATCTTTAATATAAATAACAAATAATTACTTTACATGATAAATAATAAGTATGCTTTTGGTTCAAACAAATACATTACATGACAATTTATATCTTATATGACTTTTTTTTACTATTTATAATACATTATTTTTTTTAACTATTTATAGGTAAGATAGTTAATGATGATACATATTAAATTGAATGATATTTAAATAAAAGAATTATGAGTTTATAAAACATGCAATGAAGAACTTGTCAAAGACAATAATTCTCAATTTAACAATATCAACTCATAATATCTTCATGCAACAGCAAATTTTCATCCCTTAAAACACAATTGCTATTGTCGAGGACATTGCCACCTCGTGGCTCTTGTTTATTTTATGAGTTTACATGTATTTTTTTATTTTGGGTCGACATATATTTTTATAATTATTTTTTATTTTTGGTAATGTTACATTACCTGACAACATCTCCCCCAATACTAGGCTGTAATGAGCCTCACGCTTATTAGTGCAATGATTTAAGAAGAAAACATGTAAATAATCTTAAAATCAAAATAGTGTTTATTATTTTTTATAAATAGAAATATGATAGTGTCTTATTATGATTTAAGAAGAAAACATGTAAATAATCTTAAAATCACAATAATGTTTGTTTGTTAGTGTTTTTTATCATGTGAAAAAAGATTATAACTCTGAAGGTTCTTACAATCTAAATACATTAAAATTTATTTCTTATTTTAAATAAATTTTTCAAAAATAAATTATTAATTAAGCGGTAAGGCGTTTCTACAAGTGAGAATCGAATCTCTGATTTTGTTTTTTTATTCATTTATAGTCGTCAGATTCCCTATCCGACAATTGCAAAGAGACGGTTTGTCAATTCTTTTGTAAGTTGAGTTGAAACCTCTACTTGACGATCAAATTGAATGTTGCACCTGCCACAGTTGAAATGTAATGAATTCGACAACTGTGAATTAAGTGTACATTGGCGCTGCAAGTGTTCCCATCGCATCTCATATCTTAAGGCGGTGCATTGTGGATTTAATAAAGCTTGAAAAAACATGAATGGAACTTACATAAATCCTTCTTCCTTTATTTCTTTCCAGAAATTTGGAATGCCTTATCCTTGATCATGTTGATTACAGATCGCAACATCGAAGCCATTTTTTACTTAAAAGGGTTGGAAACAACACACTTAGTAGAACTAGAAAAATATTTTCAAGTTCCAAGTTCTGTTCTAAAAATGGGTGAGTGCCGCTAATCGAGTCCGTGAAGTTTGATACTTTCTTTTTTTTCTCATTTATTTTGATCTTTAATTGTTTTTCTCCCCCTATTTATGGTGTTTTGATATTTCCAGGTTCCTCGAAAATATCAAGATCGACATTAATGGAAATTACTAGACAAAGCTTTGACAGGAGTTTTGTGTCAAGCAATTTTCCAAGTTTTCGATTGATTTTTCTGACAACTTATTTTACCTTAAATGGTCGATTTTTTTACAGGTTTTGGCTGAATTGGAAGACTCGTCGCTCATATTTCTCTAACTCTTGATGAAATTGAGCTCGTGGGTGTGAATGACCCGTTCATTTATACCGATTATATGGTGTGTATACTAGTTTCCTAAAAATCCCATATTTTAATTTATATTGCATGTAAACCATTATATTGTTTTACTGATTATTGGGTTTGGTTGGGTTGTCCTATCCTAGTGTTAGTCATAAATTCAAGATCGAGAGCAGTGGTTCCATAGCATTGAGATCGATTGTCACATATTTCATTTCCAGGAGTCTCCCTTGGATCAATTATGAGATCATCCACAATTTGTAATGTTATAGTCTCATATCGCATGTATATGTCCGGGATATTGTGGATAAATGGAAAAATCATGTTAAGATTTCTAATGCTAAGCTAGATATCATTAGTGTTTAATCCAAATTCACAACAGTAGCATATGCAGAATCACTAAAAGAAACACAATCACAGGATAGACACAATATTTATCCTGGGAAACCCTCGAGGGGAAGAAAACCCATCAAAATTCCTCTGTATAAGATGTATAAGATAAAACCCCAAAATAGGTATTCTCCTCCTTTTTGATCTGTCTCTCTCTCTCTCCTATGTGCTACACAAGTGAGTGAGTCTGTGTTTTAATTAGGAGCATGGCTTCTCTATTTATACACTTTAAGTCACTTGAATTTTACCCTAACAAGTCGGCCCCACTAAATTAACTGGGCCGACTTCATTTAGGAAGACTCAAAATAGTATTATATTATATTCATTGGGATACTATTGACCCGACTTACAATGGAGGCTTTATCTCGTGACTCTATGATGACCAATTACAATAATAACATCCTGACAAAGGAATAATAATATATCCCTTGGGGTACATCAGTAAAATACATTTATAATATCCTTTGAAGTTACAATATTTCAGCACTCCCTCTTAACTAGAAGGGTATTCTACTGACAACATCATCATCAACTATAGGAGTAACGAGAGAGAGCATATTTAGTAGTATCAAGGTAATACATCTATACGCCATAGAAATTTTTTCAACAATCGTTAGTAACTGGAATGGTTACTCTTCAATGTCTTCATATTCTGCAGCATACGATCACTTGATCCTTTTGCAGCAACACTTCTATCTTTCGATCCTTCATAGAAACACTTCGATCTTCTCGATCATTTGCAGCAGTACTTCTATCTTCTTGATCCTTTATAGCATCACTTTGATCTTATCGATCCTTTGCACTAAGATTTTGATCTTATTGATCC
The DNA here is from genome assembly GCA_001517045.1 of Pseudotsuga menziesii. Lineage (NCBI taxonomy): Eukaryota > Viridiplantae > Streptophyta > Pinopsida > Pinales > Pinaceae > Pseudotsuga > Pseudotsuga menziesii. The sequence goes on from LPNX010061614.1 coordinate 459,422, forward strand.
TTTGTAGTAACATTTCGATCTTCTCGATCCTTTGCAACAACACTTCGATCTTCTTGATCCTTTGTAGAAGCACTTTGTTCTTCTTTATCCTTTGCAGCATCACTTTGATCTTCTTGATCCTTTGTAGATGCACTTCGACCCTTTTGACAATTTTTCGCCACACTACCTGCAGTACACATGATCTCTTTGCAGGATGATCAATCCCTATCACTTTAGGACGTAGGTCCAAGGATGATGCAATCTTGCATCAGACTCCTCCCCCTTACTGAGGAGGGTCCAGAGTATCGACCAGATGAATCATCTACAACTAAGTGTAGATCTCATCTGCATGTGAATGCAAAACCTGTCATCCGTAAGGACTCATCGTATACCATCCTCAACCTGTTAGAGATAGGACCACTCCAAGCGAGTGTTATACTACGACATATACATGTACATGTAGGCATACTCTCCATGCAAGAGTATCATCTTCAAATGTATATCTCGACCACACCTAGATGTAGGCCCTTAGCATAGGACATCCTCAAAGTGAAAGCTAGGACCACTCCATACAAGTATTATACTATGGTGTTTGTAAGGACTCATCATAGGACATCCTCGGCATGAAATCTAGGACCATTCGCAAGTGAATGTTATACTACGGAATCCACATATAAATGTAGGTACACTCTCCATACCAGAGTAACGTATGCAAGGCAGATAATGATCTCACCTAAATGCAGGCCCTGTCATCTGTAAGGACTCCTTATAGAGCATCCTCAGCTACAAATATAGGAACACTCCTAAGCAATTGTTATTCTATGGTATCCACAAATTAATGTGGGTATTCTCCATGAGAGAGTAATGTATGTAGGGACATCCTTACCTAGTAAGGATCACTCTTGGGAACAAAGTGTTATTTCCTATAAGACCATACTTAAGAGAGGATACTATCATCCACAAGTGAATGTTGGACATTGTCAGCATCTTCAAGTGCACTTGGCATCTTTCATACTGGAGATTCACTGTCATCCCATCATCAATGACAATCTTATCGTCACTCCCCCTTTCTAGGGAGGATCCATATCATCAACTTGCTCCCCCTTTGTCTGAGGAGGATTCATATCTTCGATCTCTTCTCCCTTTCCGAGGAGAGTCCATATCTTCGACTTGTTTCTCCTTTTTGAAGAGAGTCCATATCTTCATTATTCCTTCTTGCAAGGAAAGTTTGTAGTATCATCATTGTTCCTCCTTGTGAGGAAATTCTTTTTTGAATACACCAAGCTTGTCACAGAAATATTAAAAATTTACTTGAGATAGAGGCTTGGTCATCACATCAGCAACTTGCTCATTGGTACTCACATACTCAATATTTATAGCTCCCTTTTGTACCATATCCCTTATATAGAAGTATCATATTTCTATGTTCTTTGGGTTATCATGGAACACAGGATTCTCTGTCATCTTTATGCAACTCTGGTTGTCACAAAGAATCGCAGTGGTATCCAACTCCATGTCAAATAGTCCTGACATCAATTTCCAAATCCATATCGCTTCACAACTAGTGGAGTAAGCTACTATGTACTTTGATTTAGTTGTGCTTAGAGAAACACTGGACTGTTTCTTACTAAACCATGAGATCATGGCGAATCCCATACAATAAAATCCCCCTGAGGTGCTCTTTCTTTCTGTGGCACTTCCTTCCCAATATGAATCCGTATATCCATACAATATGGATTCATGATCTCTAACATAGTATAGTCCAAAAAAGGTACCTCATCACATGCTTTGCAACTATCAAGTGAACCCGTATAGGTTTAACTAGATACCGAATTAAGGTGTTCACAACAAAGCATATATCTAGCCTTGTATTCATTAGATACATCAATGACCCAATAATTTCTCTGTACTCAGTCATATCCACTAACTCTGATGATTTGTTAGATAACAGCTTCAGGTTGGTGTCCATGGGCGTGGCCATGGATTTACAATCCAACATATCAAATATTTTCAATATTTCTACTACATACTTTCCCTGGTTTAGAAATATTCCTTTTGGGTTCTGTCACACTTACAAACAAAGGAAATAATGCATCAATCCAAGATCTTTCATCTTGAATTCTTCGTATAGATTCTTGTTTCTCTCTGTGACCTTTTTCCCATTTCCAGTCAGAAATAGATCATCTACATACAGTAATAGTATGACAAGTTCATCATCCATAATATACATGTAAAGGTTAGGATCAACTTTAATTTTGTTAAATCCCAAAGCTTGTCAAAAATTTATTTATTCTTCCATACCAATCTCTAGTAGCTTGCTTTAGTCCATGCAAATATTTTTTCAACTTACATACATGAGACACTCTATTTTCGGCTTCAAATCCTTATGGTTGTTCGATGTAAACCTCTTCCGCAATCATACCATTCAGGAAGGTTGTCTTTACATCCATCTAGTGTAAATCCCACTTCATCATGGAAGCAAGTGCCATGATGGTTATGATGGAAGTGTACCTTGCTACTGGAGAAAATGTATCTTTATAATCAATCCCCTCTTTCTGAGAGAATCCTCTAGCCACAAATATTTCCTTGTACTTTTCAATAATTCCATCAACATCATGTTTTATCTTGTAGATCCATTTCGAAGATACCACACTCTTGTTTTCTGGTTTGGGTACTATATCCCAAACATCATTCTTAATTATTGACTGGTATTCTTCCTCCATTGCTTCCACCCACTCTTTCTTCTTGACATCTTCCTCGTAGCTGGTGAGTTCTTGATCTACAAGGTCACACATCAAAGCTACATAATTGGAGTATGGATTTGATCTTTTTCTTGTTCTTGTGGACCCTTCTAGAGCTCCATATTTCTCTGATTCCTATATGAATTCTCTTACCCAAGCAGGTTTTCTCTTTCAAGATATATCCATAGTAGGGGGTTCCTGAGGTTATAGCATATCATGATCTTCAAATGCTACTATTTCAGGAGAGGGTTCAACTTCTACCATTATGGGAGGTACATCCTCTTCATGTATTTCTTCAAGTTGACACCTTCTAGATTTCTTGAGAGTTTTCTCTTCATAAAATGATACATCCCTACTAATATCTATATGATGGAATCCTGAAATGTATATCCTGAAGGATTTAGAGACTTCACAATATCCAACAAATATTCCCTTCTTTCTAGAAGGATCCAACTTGGTTCTCTTATCTTTCGGAATATGTACATATACTAGACAACCAAATATCTTGAGATGGCTCACTTCGGGTTTCTTTCATGTATACATTTCTTCAAGAGTATTGAATCCAAGAGAAATGTGAGATAATTTATTTTTCACATACACAGTTTTCCTTGTTGCTTCATCCCATAGGTGGATGGGGAGGTATTGGTCATGAATCATTTTTTTCACTGCTTCCATAATGTTTCTATTCTTTATTTCTACAACACCATTCTGTTGAGCATTGTATGGAGTTGTTAGTTCCCTCTTGATTCCATCCTACTTATAGAATGCTTCAAATTCTTTTGAAGTATATTCTCCACCATTATTTGACCTAAGTGTCTTGATTCTTCTTTCTGAATGGTTCTCTATCAAGGCTTTGAATTCCTTGAATTTACCAAACACTTCACTCTTGGTCTTCAAGAAATATATCCATGTATTTATTGAATAGTCATCAATAAATGTGGCATAATATTTATGTCCACTTAATGATATGGAGGGAATAGGACCACATACATCAAAATAAGTTAATTCCAATGTACCTTTAGTCTTTGTTTCACTTTTCGGAAAGGGATTATTGATGTTATTTCCTCTTCCACATCCTTTGCAAGGTACCTCATGATAAATCTTTAGATATGGTAACCCTATTACCATCTTTCTCATATAGGGTAGTGCTTTGTAGTTGATGTGAGCAAGCCTCCTATGCTATAGTTCACTTGAGCTAGTAGTCTCATCGAAAAGGATTGTCTCTGGATGTCCTTTGAGTTTGTACAGTCCTTCTTCTTCTTCACCAATGACCACAATATCTTCAAGTGTCTTTCCTTTGGACCACATAAGTATTTTTCCATCTATGAAAGAAACTCTATATCCTTTATTATCTAGTGTTGAGATGGAAAGTAGATTCTTTTTCAAACCTGGTACACATAGTATTTCCTTCATCTTCATGGAAGTCCCAAATTCAATATTGTAGCTTGATTCACCAATACCTTTGATGGGATATTGATAGTCATCTCCTAATGATACTTTCCGAGGAGAACTCTTTTCTTCAAGTCCTAACAATGTTTTCCTATTCCCTGTCGTGTGCTTTGAAGCACCACTATCAATAATCCATGTATTTTATCCAGGTGTTACAGACCTAGAGAGTGCAGATAATAGTACATATTCTTCTACATCTTTTTCTTTTGTTAGTCTCTTTCAAGGTCTTTGTTCCCCATCCTCATACTCAGCTAGATGAGCATGATTTCTTTTGTTTTTGTTATTCTTTGATGGACACTCTCTCGCAAGGTGTCCTATCTTATGATAGTTATAGCATTGATACTTTTAGTAATCTTTCTTTTGATTGTTTACTCTTTTCTTTTAAAACTTCTTCTTTGAAGGTTTATGATTACCCTTCTTGAAGTTTGGTTGTTTTCTTCCTTTAGTATGGGTGGATAGAGCTTGATCATCTTCTCTAAGTAGAGATTCTCTGTTAGGTACTCTAGATTCTTCTTGAATGCAATCTTCCCATACAATGTCAAACTTAATACTTTATTTTCTAGAACAAAGATTCTATATGAATGAGTCGCACGGTCTAGTGAGACCATTGAGAGTAGTCATAACTAGTTCATCCTCATCAAGGGTGTCTCCAATAGCACTTAATTGTTCCCCGAACTCAAGACCCTTGTGAATTAATCTTGAATTGTTTCTCCTTTTCTCATCTTGATGCCCTTCAATTGAGCTCTCAAATTCATCTTTCTGTTGATGTTCCTTCCCTCATACATTCTGGAAAGTGCATCATACATTTTATTTGGTGTCTTCATAGATGCACTTGAGAGATCAAGTGATCTTTGATAGGATCAACAATGATCCTCATTTCCTTTATTAGGTATTTCTCATGCTTCTCATTAGCTTCATATTCTTTTGGTTCTGCAACTTCATCCTTGATGTACTTCTCAAGACCATTCTCTTTAAGAATGAGATAAATCCTATACTTCCATGCTATGAAGTTTTCTATGCCTTCCAATTTGTCCTCAAGCTTAGTGTTTGGGGCCATCCTATCTAGGAGAGCACTAAAAATTGAAATTTCTCAAAATGAAAAGCTGAACTTACTAGGCGATGAGATTGACTGAGGAGAGTTGGTTGGTCCACTTGATTTTTGGAGATCCCAAATAGTTACCCTTGAAAACTTGCTTGTGAGGTTGCAGCTTCTTCAAAATTTCTGGTTATGGTTTTTTGCAGTTTTCTGGTTCAGGGCCAAACTAGGGTTTGGATTTCCTCGATATTCAACCACCCAAAAAATTTGATCTTGGGATCAATAGATGCGCTCTAGGGAGGAACAACATTCTATGCAAGCAGATCTTCCAAATTCCAAACTTTATAGAAACCCTAATTTCTTTCGGAGGGAGAGGAGAGAGAGTTTCACCTTGTGAAAGTTGTACTATTCAAGATAGCTCTGATACCATGTTAAGATTTCATATTCTAAGCTAGATATCATTAGAGTTTAATCCAAATTCACAACATTAGCATATGTAGAATCACTAAAAGAAACACAATCACAAGATGGACACAATATTTATCCTCAGAAACCCTCAAGGGGAAGAAAACCCAACAAAACTTCCTCTGTATAATATGTATAAGATAAAACCCCCAAACAAATATTCTCCTCCTTATTTATATATATATCTCTCTCTCCTATGTGCTTCACAAGTGAGTGATTCTATGTTCTAATGAGGAACACAACTCCTCTATTTATACACTTTAAGTCACTTGACTTTTACCCTAACAAGTTGGCCCCACTAAATTGACTGGGATGAATTCACCTAGGAAGACTCAAAAAAATATTATATTATAGTCATTGGGGTACTATTGACCTGATTGACAATGGAGGCTTTACATCATGAATCTATGATGACCAATTACAATAATAACATCCCGATGGAGGAATAATAACATCTCCCTTGGGGTACATCGGTAAAATACATTTAGAATGTCCTTTCAAGTTACAATCTTTCAACAAATCATTGTTACATGTTGCAATATGTGAGGATGGTATTCAAGAAATGAATATGCCATGATCCATTTGGAGCTTGTTTAGTTCCCCAAAGGGTGAAAGATAGTAATACGATGCTCATTATTTGGGTTTCAGTGGCTTTCATGGGGTAGGTGACTAAACTCTAATTGTTTTCAATAGTAAAATAATGAGATATGCATACCCATTTGAATATCGTGGAGTCTCCAGAGCGGGTAAAATTAATATCTAGATGCATATTCGAAGCTTGATTGACTTTAGTTAAATGATCGAAACTTGAAGACCATTAGGATGTCTGTTTTGTTCTTTCATGGCTAAATTTTGTTGTTATTATTTAGGAAAATTGTTGAAAGTGGGATACCCATGAGTTGTTTTCAGAGGGTATCACATTGAATATCTGTAAAGCCATGTGAAAATTGATTTACAATACATTGATATCCAAATACCCATTTTGATCTCTATTCATTTTTAGGGGGCAAAAAATATCTTTACAAAAACATTGGAACTGATTTGGAGGTTTGGGAGGGGTTTTGAGAGGGACTTATATGTGAAGCCTACTTGTACTTAAATTAGGATTTGCATTTTCCTTTAAAGATTTTTGAATTCAAATACAGAGACGGGCTTTGGTAGTATGATTTGCTTCAATATCATCTTTGTGAATTGGTTTCATATCAATTCAATAGCAGAGATATGAGATTGGAGTGACATGTTTATGGGAGAAATATATGTACACAAGAAAATAGTGGGAAATTGATAAAGGATTCCCTAAACAAATAGGGAACACATCATGTACAACATTCAATAAGAAAAAATAAGGCATAGGAAAAATACCAGCACGATTCCTTGAGGTGTGGTGGTTTTTTAGAGAGAAATATTTTCCTTTTTTTAGGAGGGGGGCACATTAATTTCCCACGAATGGATACATGATAACTCGAGGCACAATTGAAGAGAGTTTCAATCATAAGACATAAATATGTTATTGATTTATTTGTTGATATCTAAATTCTTGACTTGGTGTTCATGGACTGGAATTATAAAGAGATCGCTAAACTTCTGCTAGTATGTTTTCAGACGCACAAATAATTAAATTGAACATGAGTATGATAACATGCAAAATTTTCCTCTCCATTTTTTATTTTGCACTTAAGTTCTTTTAATGGAAAAGTCTAATGTCATAGGAAATATTCCTTCAATGTTGGAATTTTTATTCACTTGATATTTTCCACACCTAGCAATGGAACTAACGTGCATATGCATGGGAGGACTATGTTAAAGAATAATTGACATCTCTTAGTTGTTTATAATTTCTTTTAATTTTAGAACATGGATTGATAGAGTAAATTGTTCTGCCTTTTCTTGTCTATATTTTTTTTAGCAGTGTTCACATGGTAAGTAACGTGTATTTAAAGCAAGCTATAATACCTTTAAACATGGATTTGACATCATTAGTAAGACAAATAAGAACCTATTTGATAAGAATTGAATACCTAACAAATGTTGAAATATGAACATCTTATAGTATATATAACTAAATTCTATTAAGAATAGCTTCATGATAACTTAAGTCACAGTTGAAGATGTTTTCATTTGTGGTATATAAAAATGTTACTGATATCTAATTTCTTGCTTAGAGCTCACTAAAATATTTTTAACTTTATGTTTTTTACTCATCTCAATGTATATTTATAAAAGAAAAAGAGTGTTAATTCCCCTATTCTTGATTTGGACATTTGACACACATGTACCAACATCTTATTTTGATTCTGATCTACACTGATGAATTGTGTCAACTTGGTCTATTGTAATTCTTTGTTGTGATATGTGAAATGCCTCATTTTCTTTCCAAATGTTGGGAAACAAGTTTTCTTTATTGCTAAATGTCAATACATGCTTTTCAAATCCTTGGAAGCAAGATTGATGCTTTTCTTCCATGTTGTATTGATCTTTTATATCGTAGATTTGCTCAAATTAAAGTCTAGAGTAATTATAGGGTGGAATAGCTTCGAATTTAATTTCATTTTGAACTCAATTTCATAAATTAGATAAAAGCTCACAAATTTACTATAATGGACAAGACCTCCAGTTTAAGAAAGATCTATGTTCAATGAATTTGCAATTAAGGACAATTGCTATATTTTGTGGCAAGTGGAAACTATCCATGGAAATGTTAGACAAGTAGGTATTGTATGTCAAAAGAGAGAAATCATATTAACATGTATGCAAATAGACGAAACTAGCCAATGGAACAAGAAAATTCAGTGCCTAGTATTACATTCACATTTATTACCTAACCTAAAGAATCAATTGAGTACTAGAAAATACCTTTGAAAACTTTGCTATTTGACACTTCCAATTTATATATGAATTTAAACGTTGAATTCTCTAATTTTAGGGATCTTTCCACATGTATGCACAAATGAAATTTACAAACAAGTAGAGACTCTTGCTATGTAACTCTAATTGGCCTGGAAATTGAAAGGGACCTATTGTCAAATGGTTAATTGTTCAAGTGGCTTGTCATAATCTCCCATTCTCACTGTTGTATTATTGTTGAGTCTTAAGCAAGTTTGGATTTTATATACGTGCATGTATGGATCATTAATTCCCATTGACTATGTAGGTTTGAACAAGTTTTCTTCATACACCTAGTCATTTTTGAAAGAAAGGGTTTCCCTTAGAGGATCTATAAATCAAAGAAGATCCAAGGAAAATATATTGGAACTGGTCGGTCTAGACCAAGTTCACACTGGGTTGGGTTTGAACTAGTTTCTGAACTAGAACCACAAGATTTTTCCAACCATCCAATTATGACCTCGAATTGCTCTCATCTGGACAAGTTGACCCCTGTTTCGTGTAGGAAAAAAAGGAGGAAAAACAAGGGGAAAAGGGAAAAAGATGGTGCCCATCCAAACCCTCTATTTTGCTTCACACATTTCTTATTTTTCATTTATTAAAATTTGCAAATATATTTGTAGTTGACCTATTTTTGAACATGTTTTTTCAGCCAATCCTTCTCTATTGGTTTTAGTTTTGAAAATTTCGATCCAATGAATGTTCCTTGAGCCAAAAAGGAGACATTTTAGAGCCTCAACTTATCATTGTTTCTAGATGCATTTGAGTGCAATAATTGGATTTTTCTGTCAAATGTACTACAAAATTAACCATGTCTTTTTGGGGCTATATTAATGTGTTTTTTCATCTAGGATGTGTTTTGGAAGAATATGAAGAGACAAAAATATTACTTCATCTGTTTGCTTCAGTTACAATACAACATTATTTTATTGCACCCCAAGATGCAGTTGCTAGTTTATTTACCTACTAACATTAATGTATTGGGTTATTCTCTTCCTCCCTCTTCCAAGTACCTTGCTCTACATGATAATTCAATAGACTTGTGGCGTATTGATTGGCCAAACTATATTCTATTGCTTCCAAAAGTGGAATTTAAAATACATATCATGG
>LPNX010061614.1:469284-481230 GCA_001517045.1 Pseudotsuga menziesii
GGGGGAGATCGTGTAACATTATGTAACGTTACACAAATTTGCATAAATGTCGTCCATAGAAAAAAAAAAAATTATCCTTCAAAATAGATGTCGGCCACAAAAACAACCTAATATGGGGGAGATGTTGTAATGTTCCTACTTAACAAAATAATAAAAAATAAAAAATTGAATTATCTGCAAACAAAAATGTTGGTCTTGCACATGGTTTTAAAACCACATGCAAGGCACTAGTGCTGAAGAGAGCGCTCTGAAGGCCCTGCGCGCGCGTTCGTGACCTAGCTGCCGGGGGCGTCGTCCCTCCCATGGATCCGCCGGATCCAGAGTCCGTTGAGGACAGGTTTCATTCCATTGTGGCCGCCATGCCTCCTGTTCAAGCTGCTGCAGCCCCACCTTCCAAGTTTGTCAAACGTGCAGAGATCTCGGAAGTGAAGCTCAGCTCAGTAGCTTCAAAGAGAAAAGCAGTGGCCCTCTCTGAGAAAGGTCTTATAGGGTTATTCACCGGCCTTTGGCCTTCCCCTCGCTCAGTTGAGGTCTGGTTGAACAAAATTTGGAGAACCCTAATACAGGGGGAGGTTCAGCAGATCTTCTGCGGTAAAGGTTATTTTGCTTTCATCTTTGAAAGGAAGGAAGATCGGGATTTAATATTCAGGAACGACCCTTATTTCATGGGCCCAAGAGGAATGTACTTGAACAAATGGGATCTATCTTTCAACCCAGAGAAAGATATTCCAAAAGCAGTGCCTGTGTGGGTCAATCTCCCTCACCTCCCTCTTCACTGCTGGAATGATGAGGACTTTCGAGTAATAGGGAACACCCTCGGGAAATATGTAGACAAATCTGAACCAAAATCCCCAATGTTCTCCTGTGCCCGCATTTGTGTTGAAGTAGATCTTGATAAGGGTTTGCCGGAATCAATCCTGCTTTCCATCGATGGCTGGAATCATCTCCAAACGATGGATTACGAGCAAATCCCTTTTAAATGTAAGTATTGCCATGAATATGGCCATTTTGCAAAATCCTGTCCAAAAAATCCTGAAAAACCCATCTCGGATGACGCCCCAACTGAGGGATGGAACGTTGCAAGCGGGAAGAGGGATGCCAAGCCCTCAAAACAACAGAATCCCAAGTTAAAGAGCCCCCCCAGAAATAGGTTTGAAGTCCTGGCTACAGAGACGTGGGAGGAAGGAAACAAAGAAACAACCCTTGAGATGGAGAACCAGGAGTTTGATCCCCCGGTCAATGTTCCCCAGCAGGAAAAGGAAGATCAGGACAAGGGTCTAGGAGACAAGTAGAACTAGGAAAAGGAAGTCTTGGGTAAGGGGCCTGGAAGCCCTAAGGAAAGGAAATATCAACCGCCAACCTTTGAAGGATCCTACACGCGGGCAGGGGCAAAAGCTAGTGCAGAAGAAATAACTGGTACTTCTACCGAAGAGCTAGAACCCCAGTCTAGGAAAGGGAGGAAATCTAACAGAATCATTAGAGAGAAGGAGGCAGCAAGGGAAAAGGCGGCCGGCAAGCAGGCGAATCTGGATTTCTTAGTAAAAACTTCGCAGGAGAATAAATATCTACTCACAGCAGAAGAGGAGAAAAACGAGAAAGATAGGGCCCTCAAGCAATCCAGGAAATAATGAAAGTAGTCTCCTGGAATTGCAGAGGCCTGGGAGGTATGCAGAAATTAGAAGTTATCAAACGGTTTAAAACAAAGGAAGCAGCCTCAATTCTTCTCATCCAGGAGACTAAAAAATCAGCAGAAGACAGTATCTCCACCATCAAAAACATATGGCCACAAGGGATAGGTCTTGCCATCAGTGCATCTGGGGCCTCAGGAGGGATTCTTTGCTGGTGGAATTCAGACCAGTTCATGCTTCGTTCGGCTATAGAAAATAGGAATTGGATTCTTATTAAACTTGAAAATAAAAAAAACAACAACGAGCAGTTTTGGATTGGGAATGTTTATGGCCCCACCATGAACTCCCAAAAGGAGAGCTTTTGGACATCACTTGAAGAACAAAGCGAAGAAAAGAAGTTGATACCCTGCTTCATATCAGGTGATTTTAACGCCACTATCTCTGCAGAAGAACGTAGAGGAGGAACCAAGGTGAGGGATCCCTTTGGGGAAATAATGGAGGACCTCATTTCTCAATGGGATCTCACTGACATCAAACCCAAAAATGGAATCTACACTTGGAGCAATCGAAGACTGGGCCCTGGACATATAGAGGCACGAATGGATCGGTTTCTAGTCAGCTCCCATCTCCTCAATCCTGTCCCGGAAGTCAAAGTTTTGTGCTCTGCTGTCTCGGATCACAAGCCAATTTGTCTCTATTTTCCGCCGGTGGAAAACTTGGGACCTTTACCTTTTAGATTCAACAAAATATGGCTGGAATCGGACGATGTTTGGGCTATCATCTCCAATGCCTGGCGTTGCTTTATCCCAGGTTCCCTAGCCTATGCCTGGGAGCAGAAATTAAAAAGGGTTAAGGAAGCACTCAAATCGTGGGCAAAAACCCAATTCCAAGAACCAATGGAGCAAAAGAAAAACATTGTGAAGGAAATGGAACAGCTACAAAGAGAAATGGAAATTAATACAATTACCAAAGAGCACCTCCTCAAGGAGATCGATCTTGAAACGCAACTTCAGAAAATCCTTAGGTAAGAAGAGGAGGGATGGAGGCTCTGCTCGCGAATATTCTGGCTTAAAGGGGGAGATCTGAACACGAATTTCTTCCAAAATCAATGCTAGGACAGGCAGCGTTGGAACACTATCAGGGAACTCAAATCTGAAGATGGAACAGTCATCCAAGGGCAGACGACCATCAGCATAGAGGTAAGAAATTTTTTTGAGCACCTATATAATGATGAGGAACCAACCACTCAACGCCTTATGGAAGAGATGGTTTCTGATATTCCCCCCCTCGTTAGTCCTGAAGGCAAACTTAGGCTCGAATCCCCCATCTCAAAAGAAGAGGTTCAAAAAGCAATTTGGAGTCTTCATCCGGATAAAGCTCCAGGCCCGGATGGATTCCCCATTTGCTTCTATAGAATCTTTTGGTCTCTTATCAAGAGGGACCTAATGCGTCTCATGTCCTGGATGGCTAAAGGAAACATGGGGGGAGCCACTAATTCTACCTTCCTAGCTTTGATCCCTAAAGAGACCAACCCCACTTCTATTAAAAAATTCTGGCCAATCTCTTTATGCAATGCCTCTTATAAAAAAATTTCTAAAGTTCTCTCCCTGAGGCTCAAACAAATCATTCCCTCCCTTATATCCCCCAACCAAGGAGGCTTCATATCAGGCAGGCACATTAGTGATAATATCCTTCTAGTTCAGGAAGTTGTCCAACTAGCACCGAGAGGGGTGAGCCTGGGATGGCCATTAAGTTGGACCTAGCCAATTCCTTTGACAGGTTGAGGCATTCCTTTATCATCATGGTTCTTGACAGATTTGGGTTCCCTCCTGCCTTCATCAATCAAATTCAAGCTTGCATAACTTCCCCCTGGATATCCCCTCTTATTAATGGTAGACCCTCAGCTTTCTTCAAAGCCTCCCGCGGGGCGAGGCAAGGATGCCCGCTCTCCCCTTTCCTTTATATCCTGGTCGCTGATTCCCTAAGTAGAAGGCTAGCTAGACTTCAAGCCGAAGGCTCTCTACCAGGCTTGTCTTTTCGAAACGGAGTTAATCCCATAAACCACACCCTCTTTGCGGATGACACTATATTCCTGGGAATAGCTTCCATCCAAATTGCTAGGAACTTTCTCTGCCCTTTGGACTCTTTCCTCCAAGCCTCGGGAAGCTCAGCAAACCTGAACAAGTGCCAAATCTACAGCTGGAACTTTCCTCCTCCAATCCTTCGTAGCATATCCCAAATTCTTCAAATTAAAACCAATCCTAATTGGACCCACTTCATTAATTTGGGTATTCCTATTGTCAAAAAATCTATGACTTCCTCAATGTGGATCCCGGTCGTCCAAAAAATAAAGGACAAGATACAATATTTGGGATCGAAGTGGCTAAACTTAGCAGGGAAAACTGTGTTAATTTAGTCCATTCTGTCTTCCTACCCCACTATACAAGCTCAATGGTTCTTGCTCCCAAGAATATCATTAACAGCATCATCAAGGAGATCAGAAGGTTCCTTTGGCAGGGAGGGAAAGTTCAGACTAAGAAGTTTCACTTGGTAAAGTGGGATACGGTAAAATGGGATAAAAGTCAAGGAGGACTAGGCATCAGAGATCTAGAGCTCATGAACAAAGCTATGGGAGCCAAAATGATTTGGAGATTGGTTTTGGGAAGAAGGGACTGGTGGAAGGAAGTCATCAGAAAAAAGTATATTAGAAGACCCCGGTCAAAAATGATGGATAGCGCATGGACAGGAAAAGGAACAACTTTATGGCAGCTTTGCAAAGCATCCATCAACATTATAAAAGAAAAGTGCTACTAGATCCCAGGGAATGGGAAAAGGATAAATGTTTGGACCAGCAGAATTTTGGGGCAGCCTCCTATCTCCTCGCTGCCAGGATTGGCTCCTTTAGCAGAGTGGGCGAGTGGCCAAGGGATCCAAACTCTCTTCGACCTCTCCCATTGGGACATCTTGGGACAATGGGAGGGCTGGAAAGAGCTCACACCTCCAGCACATACTGAAAATGCAGCAACTTCCCTGCGCTTGAGTCTTCACGGTCTTTCCCCATCGTGAGTATCAGACAAAGATCGCCTTGGTTGGGGACTAGCAGTTCAGTACAGTGTCAAAGAAGGATATAAGACTATTTCTGCAGAACTGAGTACGGGAGAGAAAATTTGGAAGAAGGTGTGGCACCCTGACAGCATCCCAAAAGTGAATAGCTTCATTTGGACCCTTTTACATAACAAGCTGCTCACAGTCGAGAACCTGCGAAAAAGGGGCATTCTTGGTCCTTCTCGATGCACCCTGTGTGGCTTAGCCGAAGAGACAACCAACCATATATTTTTCCAATGCAAAATCTCTTTACTTGCCTGGGAGATCGTCCTCCCTACGGATTTCGGGCGAGTCTTGCCAAACTCAGCGCTTCAGCTCTTCAAAGACTGGACGAGCCTCTTCCCTGGGTCTTTGAGAAAGAAACCCACCTTGAGCCGCCTTTGGGATTCTCTCCCAAAGAATTTATGTTGGCAGCTATGGCTAGCAAGAAACTGTTCCATATTTAAGGAGGAAAAATCCATCCCGGTCATCATTGCAGCAAAAACCATAGGAATAATTGCTGAGAAGTATGCCTCCAACAACATCGTCTTCCCGATGCAAGAGTCCATCCCTGAACCATATGCCATGTGATGCAAAAAATTTCTGAAAGAGGAAAGTTCCCTTCAGTCCAAAAGCAACACAGGAAGAGTAAGGCATCCTAGACGGATCCTTCCCTGGGAAATTCGCCTCTCTGTCAATGATTTTAAGCTCTGGCTCAAAGAAAAAAACTCATTTGCCTTTTTCTTTGATGGTGCTTCGAAAGGTAATCCAGGGGTGGCAGGTGTGGGGGGGATTCCCTTGAATCCCAAAGGATATGTTGACCATACCTTTGCTTGGGGGCTTGGGAGAAGAACCAACAACGAAGCGGAATGGCTGGCCCTTATTCAGGGTCTGCACCTCTTACATAATATGAAGATTCACAGGGTTTTGATATTTGGGGACTCAAGGCACGTCATTTACAAGATGGTCAATGGATATCCTTCAGGAGCTATCAAATGTCGTCGGTTACATGGGAAAGCCAAGCTTCTCATGTCCAAATCCTATGAGATTTATCATATCCTTCGGCAAAACAACACCACTGCGGATAGTATGGCCAATGTGGGAGCCTCCCTCCCGCAAGGGATTTTCAGTCAGAACGGAGCCCGGCCCTCTCTCAAACCTATTCCTTAATGAGGTGCTGGATGCTTTCTACTCACTTAACCGTCTATGGGATTTTCCTATTGTCACAATTAACCCGCCCCCAACTCTTTGAAATTACCCCATTCTTCCCTACCTTTCCTCCCTCTTTCTTCTCCCCCCCTTCCTCTTTTTCTTCCCCTCTTCCCTCCTTCCTTCATTATCCCCTCCTTTCTTTAGACCTCCCTCCCTACTTCTATTTCCCCTACCTCGATATGCCCCTTCCCTTTGCAGCTGGCCTCCATTTTGCCAGCTCTCTTCATTTAATCGCCCGTCCTCTCATCTCTCATTTCCTGGACGTGTGGACTACGGTCTACCCTTCCCTGTTCTCGAGTTCCCCCTGCATTAATTCGATGAGGCGGTGGGATTATTGATATCCTCCCCCACACGTTTGTTCTGATCTCGGGCCTCTCCATATGCCGCTCCATTGCGAAGTCATGCATTCTCTCTCGGTCTCGGATTCGTTCGGCTCTCATGACAGGTCTTGAATCCTTCAGGAGATAGTGACTGGTATAGAAGGAGGTCATTTGCATGGTATTCCCTGGCAGGTTCTCCCCTTGAATTATTCATTCGTTAAGGAGAGGCTGGCTCTTGCAGCCCTCTCCAACTGCCGCTGTAATTTCACATTTGTGCTGTGGCCCCGAGGCTCTGGTGCAGGCATAAATTCCATTCGTTTTTGCATCCCGCGTCGTATTCTAGGTTGCATTTGTTCTGGGTGGCAGGAGGGCGCGGTAGGAACTTTGGTCTTCTCTGACAGGCAGGGGGGTTCGGTGCTTCAACAAGAATTGTTAGTGCTCAGTTGCATTCTTAAATGTCCATTGCTTGAGGTTTCGAACAACACTTTAATTGCTGATTCTCTGTACAGACAGTTCGACTGTCTTGATATCTCCTCTGATTCAGACAGGATGGCTTAACCAGGGGACAATGCAGGCATCCAAGACATCAAGAAAAATTTGAGGCGTCTGTATGAGTTGGTTTCCATAGGAATCATGGATAACAGGGAGATAGCCTGAGACATAAAAAAGATAGAGGACACTGTGAGCTACACTTCCCTTCAGATCAGCAATCATGACTCCAGGATTGACAATAATGAAAGCACCCTGCGCGAGACGCTGGGGAAGGTGGATAGGATTCAGGAGGACCTTATGCGACTCATCTCCATGAACCAGGGCAGCAGGATCAATGGAGCAACCGTTGCAGAGGAACGTCCAATGGAAGAAGAGTCAGTTGTGCAGCCAGTTCACTTCAGAGGCCACCTGTAATCTGGTTTTTATGGATACATGTTTTTTTGTCTTTTATTATGTAAGCAATATAAAAGGGTATATACTGCCCGTACTGTTAGTCATCATGGAAGAACTCTGTTTGCAGTCTTTTGGGCACCTTCTAGGATCAACCTACAGTGCTCTTTCTCTGATCTGCAGGACTATCCTTCCTCTTTTTTGCTCTGTACTGAATGGCTGTGCATAGCCTGTTTATAATATACTTGTTTTTAGTTTCTGTTAAAAAAAAAAAAAAACCACATGCAAGGCCTCCTAAACAACCCATGGTTTTATTGTACATGGTTTAGGAGGGCCTTGTACATGGTTTTAAAACCATGTGCAAGGCCTCCTAAACAACCCATGGTTTTATTGTACATGGTTTAGGAGGTCATTACAAATGGTTTTAAGACCATGTGCAAGGCCTCCTAAACAACCCATGGTTTTATTGTACATGGTTTAGGAGGTCGTTACAAATGGTTTTAAAACCATGTATGGGGGAGATGTTGTAATGTTCTTTCCTAACAAAATAAAAAATAATATATGCCGACCATAAATAGTATTAAATATTAATAATAAAAATATTATATGTGGACTTTAAATAAAAAGACGTGTCTTTTGGTTTTAATCACACTAAAGCTCATAGTTGAGTGCAATACTTAAGAAGAGGTTTTCAGCTCCAAAGATTTGATCCCTCACGACGTTTAATAGAGCCTAAGATTTGAATCTATGCTGGTATTATTTGAAGTTAAAAAAAGACTTTCATTTATACTTTAATTAATGTTAGATTACGTTTATTATTTTTTAATTTGATTTTTAATAACTTTATTTAAAATTATAATAATTATTTAAATATAGGTCATTGTTATTTTAATTATCCAAATTTTGTATTTGATATTTTTCATTGATTGAATTCAATCCCATTATAACCCGTTGTTGAAATTCCGATTAAATTCTTATGGTTGTGAGAACATGACCATATATATTTCCATGTAAACAACCATCAAAGTATTTAATTGGAAATTTATCAATGTAATAACAAATTTTTATCTTAATGAGGGTAAATATATCCCGAATATTATCTAATATTTAGTTTACCATTTAAATACAATTGAAAAATTAATATGTTGGTTTAAATATATTTCTACTATTTCTTATATGGATATCCAATTCCAAAATTGACATAATTTGCATTACAGATGTAATAAGTGTGTTTTAATATTTTAATCACATGAAATAATTTATTTGTAAAGGTGAATTTTGATTGAGAATTAAGTTATAAGATTTTAGAATTTGGGATAAATATATTGTTTAGATTGATTTTATGGTATATGGTTTAAATTTGAAATAAACAATCATAAAAAAGAGGAATATAATAAATAACGGGTAACTGATGTAGGGATAATGGGCAATGGACAGTTCGTTCAACTATGCATGGAAATAAAGAACTTGTTCATGATACTTAACTTGTAACCTATCAGTGTTACAGCCACAAGTTAAGTGGTTGTGCTAATAAATATAAATCTTCAAAAAAAATTCAAACAATTTATTTTAATGCAAATTTTACTTTATTTATTAAGGTAGGTTTTGCGATCTTCAAGATAAAATAAACTTTGTTATTTCAAAACCTATGTCTTTAAAGAGAAATGGATCATTACCACTTCTAATGTTGTCATGGCACGAAATTTTCACTTAAATACTCTCCAAATTATATGGGGAAATATTCCAAATCGTATAGCACTACAATAGATTAAAGGACCTAGGTGGGAAACCATACCCAACTAGTCGAAAGGGATGAAGGTTAGAAAAGTAGTGGTATTTTGGATGAAAATGGGGTTGTTTAAGGGTTTTGTCAGATTGTGAAAGTGAAATTTATGTTGAAAGGTTTTTCAAGGTAATGATGAAAATATGTGGTTTTGCGATAGAGTCTTTCATGTTTCCCGTTTGCAGACAACTAGTAGATTGAACATGAATAATTTGTATGGAGAAGGAATTTTTGACTCATGATGTTAATTTATTGTGGATTATTACAGATTTCAAAGAAGGTAGAAAAACATTGGATCTATCCTTTGATATCCTTAAAGAGAGAAGACTTTCCCACTTTGTAGAGAGACCAACCTTCGCCTATCCTAGGGACCTTATTAGTGAGAAGGTTATACACTATGAATAAGGAGAGAATTTTGTTCTCGTAGGATAAGAAAATCATGGTTTCCCCATGAAACATAAAATATCGCATTGGCAACAAGCCTTGGGACTCTCAGGGGCAAGTGAGACAAAAGAGAATGTGTTTATGATGTGTTATTGTAATATATATCATATAAAATATATAAGGTATATGTTATATAATCTCTCTCTCTCTCTCTCTCACACACACACACACACACACACACACACACACACAAACAAAAAAATAGAACCATTACATTTAAACAAAAACATGGGCTAGAGTTCAACCTCACAATAGCTCATGATGTCAGTGACCTCTGATTCCTGTATCCCTCTCAAAACTTGATCTTGTCAAAATACAGAGCTCCCCCTACCTATCAAAACACATAGGAAACTAGGAGTATCTCCCCCGACCTTTATTCACTCAGATTTGTGCGACAAGATAGATTGCTACAACTTGTATTCAATCAATTCCCTAGTGCAGAGCAACAAAGGCCAAAGAGAGTTGGGGATTTGTGGAGAGAAAAAGAGAGAAGTGGACCCCACCATGTCTCCTAAATCAGTGAGTTTATGAATTGTTTTGGTTTTTTTGTCCCTTTCCCAAGGCTAGGATGAATACTTATGTGGCCAATTTATTTCATTTTTCATTTCTTAATCAATGTCTTTATCCCATGGCTTCTCCATTGTATCTTTCAAAAGAATTTCCATGGTCTATAGTGCTTGTACTTTTCCATGTAACTGAAACTAAGCACCAACTAAATCAATTTGTAAAGTTAATGCACATGTTTTAAACTCTGATATACTCTTTAAAATGTGCATCTCTTTGTTTTCATCTCTTAGAATCTGATTCATGTTTTGGAGTGTCATTATTTTAGCTTTCAAGGCATTTATTTCCCTTTTGTAATTGTTCATATCCTAAACCATGTTACCAATATTGTTTTCCTAGAGCACTAGGTACATTCGCCGAGGCCATATCTCTCAAGTTGCTATCCATGCAAGTGAAGACTAGTACTTAGAATGTTATCTTCGTTCTGGGTTGTTTAGGATGCTCAAGTAGTTTGAAGCTCTTGTGCATTTTTTTCTCTCTTCTTTCTCTTATTATGAAATACATAAGATCTTAATAATGCCACCTAATCCTCTTTAGAAGGTGTGAATCATCCAAAACTAAGCTCTAGGAGTGGAAAGTTCCCTTTGATGATCTAAGCTAATGGAGAAGGATCAATAGTGGGAGTATTGAATTTAGCTAGTTTGGCACAGGTACGCTAAGTTGATTGTAGTGACTTTTTTTACTTAGATTCTCCTCCTCATCTTTCATTATCTTTTATTCTTATAACATTTTTTTCCATTTTTGCTTGTTTCACAACTTCTTCATCCTCCCTCTTTTGTGTGGATTATTTAAATCTTTCTTCCATGGTAGTCTTCTTATTCATTTCTTTGTCCTCTTTTAATGAATCCTCTTAGCTTGATTTATCCTCTTTTGACTTCATTGTTGCTACATATTGTTTCCCTTTTCCAAACCTATTTGATAATTCTTTAAGGGAATAAAGTCCTCTATAAAAAATATTCCTAAAAGAACTCACGAGTATGAGTATAACCAAACCTACATAAGTCACAATGTCTCTTAACTACCTTATGCGGAACATTCCTTCAAAACCCACTAGTACTTAAATGAAAAGAACTAAGATTATGCCTCATTGGACAAGCATATTTGTCTTATTCTATAGCATATTTACCAAGAATTATAGGCAAAGGAGGCCATAGAGGCTTTTTCTTCCTACCATGGTTGATCTAATCCCATTCATATAATTCTAGTAAGTGATTTCCATCAACACTGCTTTAATGATGACATATCTGGGAACAATATGTGGGGGTTGAGAAGAACCATAAATTCTCATATACAAATAATAAATGTTAAGGAAACAATTGTCCATAACTATACTATCTTTGAAGGTTGCATTAGATGTACATTTGGCTAGCTGATAGTGAATGACTATGTACAAAGGCCTAATGCACTTTTCAAAAATTCTTCAATAACTACTTTAATTTATATGCTTCCACAACTACTCATAATAGATATGAATGGGTGCTCAAAACTGGGGCTAGTGCCCTTTCATGCCCATGAGTGAAATTGAGGCACACATTAAATCAAATAGATAATATGACGTGTATAATTCAAGGTATTTCTTGGTTGCTGAGTTTCATGTAGCTACAATACCTTCGCTTATATTATCTAATAGAATAACCCATATTTGAAAGTATAATTGTATGTGACAAAAATCAACACATGTACCCAAGGTTCATGAAACAAAAAGGAATCTTCTTCACCATATAATATTTCTAATAACATTGTTGTTGTCCAATAAGGGGGTATCAGACACTTGACATGATATGAATAAGCTTGTCTCCTATATTTGTGTCTATTATCCCCTATCCTACTATAACAAAATACCCTTTAGGGGGTTGTTCTGTCTTGCGGCGGTTTTGCTAAACACCCCCCCCTCCCCCCCTAAAAGTTTTTTTAGGTCTTTGGGGGCGGTTCTTAAAAACCCCCTCAAAAGTCCCGAAAATTGGACTTTTGGGGGCGGATTTTAAACCCCCCCCCCAAAAATTTTTTTTTTTTTCCAATTCTTGGGACT
>LPNX010061614.1:481809-494337 GCA_001517045.1 Pseudotsuga menziesii
TAGTTTTTAAAGGTAGCGATATAATTCAAATATTATATGTAGTATAATATATAGTAGGATCACTAAAAGAACAACTTCCAAGCATATAAATAATAGTCACAATATTTTGACCTGGAAAACCACAAGGGATAAAACGCAACAACCTTGTGATAGAGATCTTAGTTCAAAGTACAACATACATCCAAATATATAGTAGTCACATATAATAGATGATCGATAAACCCCAAGAACAAAGGAGAAACTCCTCCAAAGATAGGGAACCCCTAAAAATACTTCTTCTAACTGGCAGCGAACTTCTTCCTTGAGTGGAGTGAACTTGGTTGGGTGAAAATGAGTTACACACCTTATTATTTATAGTTGACTTTATGTTTCCTTGTTCACTTTAACTGGGGCCAACTTGCACACTTAATCTGGTCTGACTTGTCTTTTATGCATAATAATCATTGTTTATTATTATATTTTCTAAGGCAGACTTCGTGAGGATGCTTCACACAGCTACTACATCAACAATCCCTCTTAGCCAGGGAAGAATCATCATACTATAATATCGCATATGGATATCATTTGTAAATCAAAATTGTCTCTAACATCTCTATATAATAATCAATTTCTTCCAATATAGTATTACTAGTCCATCGAGAAGTGTCAACCACTCAACCCAGTACATTGGTGGGTCCACATACACTAGATCAATACATTCCATTAGAGAGCCACATGTAATATGTGCTAGTATGCACCAGTTATATGCATTGGTCTCTCCACCCCATCACAGGGTAATGTCTTAGAGATATCCCCACTCCGTATAAGAGTGTCTAGGAGAATGCACTAAATTTCTCCATCACATCACATGATGTCCAAGATATCTCCCCACTCAGTCATAGAGTGTTCGAGAGCATGTGTTGGTCTCCCCATCCCTTCACAGGATGTCCAATAGATCTCCCACTCCATCACAAAGTGTTCGAGAGAATGCAATGACCTATCCACCCCTTCACAAGGTTTCCAAGAGATATCCCCACTCTATCATAGAGTGTCTGAGAGAATGTTGTGGCCTATCCACCCCTTCATAGGATGTTCTAGAGATATCCTCACTCCATCACATCGTGTTTGGGAGAATGCAATGGCCTCTCCATCCCTTCACGGGGTGTCTAAGATATCTCCCCACAACATCATAGAGTGTATGAGACAATGCAGTGGTCTCTCCACCCCTTCAAGGGGTGTCCAAGAGATCTCCCCACTCTATCACAAAGTCTTCGAGAGAATGTCACTATAAAATCATCCTTCCCTCTCAACAAGGGAGTTAACATGGGACTAATATCCCCATTCCATCACAGAGTTACTAGGAGAAGGTATGATCCCCAAGGGAGTCATCTAGGGACTATTCTTCAAACTCTATCATAGAGTGTTTGGGAGAATTTAGTGCCCCATTCAGACTCATCTACTTTTATCCAATTCATGTGGCTAATACTCGGAGAATGTTTGCTTGATGTTGCATACATCCATCTTCACAAATGGCACATATGGCACATGTGGGAAAAACATTAATTTGCATGGAAATCATTGATGCACACAACCTCATAATGATTTCCATGCAACACATGTACACCAAATATTCCCTTTATAGAGAATCTACTATTTTGTTACATGAAGGAAATGTTTTGGGAAACACTGTTTGCATTGGCTCTCAACCTTGAGATTTTTTAGGAGTCGAGACATCAACATAGTATGAAATAGTTTGATGCCTAGACTCAAAATTGAATGCCTTGGAAAATATTGAAATCCAATTTTTGATTAGCTAACCTAAACAAGATGATATTTGATCAAATCAAAGACAATATCTCAAATCTATGTTGACAAAGTTAGGCCCAAAGCTTCTAAATATAGATTTAAATATTAGAAATGAATAATAGATTGGACCGAGAAGAATATCTTGCACCTGTACCAATCAATTCATCATAATAATAATAAGCATAGATTCACTCATCAAATGAATCTTTTGAACTCTTTTTCCGACAACCTAAGCTAATATCAATTTTAGAGCTAGCAATTTGCTTTGTTGTTGGTACCCTCCCAATCTATGCCATTAACTTTATAAAATGTGAGTTTAGGAAGTTTAGAATACCACCTGTTCCTCCCACAAAAGGCTCGCCTTGGGTTTTCCCATCAAGATAATCCAATGCACAAATTTTTCAATAACTTATGGGACCACCACTCTCTTTCCTTTCACTAATGACTTTTTTTTAAATCATTCTATGATGCTTAGGATTTGTGTTGCTATCAATTGTGAGACGTTAAAATTTTTTTCTTAGTTTTATTATTACTGACACCCACTGGGGTATCATGTCATGATGGACAGTAAAAGATATATAGAATGCCTTGGTTTGGTTTGATCTTGAGTGAGGAGGGCCATAGTATACCATGAGAAGTTAAACTTACCATCAAATAGTTCACCATTCTTTTCCAGCCACACATGTTGATGTAATTGTAACTTCAGAATGTATTCACCTATGTATCTTGTGTCTTGTACCCCGATGTTTATTCTTAGATGTGTCTGTAATGTAATTGAGTCATGTCATGAGCCGATGTTTCGATCGGGAGGATCTATAATGTAAACAAGTCATGTCAAGTCATTGTGGGTAACCCTCATATTGTCTAAGGGTTAAATTCCCTGCAGTTTCGGGGCACTAGGGTTATTAGACTCACCTAGTGAAGTCGACCCTAGTTGGGTTTAGTCAAGTTAGGAATTAGTATAAATAGAGAGTGAGCCTCTCTATTTATCACACACTCACTCACACTCAGTTGTAGCGCATAGCTGAGGAAGAAGAAGACACTGGGGCTAGGAAGAAAGAGGTTGCTGCTGTCGGGAGATCATCTTACTATTTTGGGGTTTTAATTTTGGTGCTGATTCTATCTCTGAGGAAGTTGTGGGGTTTTCTCCATTTATGGTTTCCCCAAGGAAAAACACTGTGTTCATTGTCTCTTATGTTTGATTGTTGTGCTTGTTATTCTCTCAGTTAAAAGATCCTAATAATTCTAGCTTAATGTTAAAAATCTAACATGGTATCAAAGCTAACCTGAGAAGAAGACACGGTGCAGATGCGGGAATTAGGGCTTCCTAATTTGTGGATCTTCCTCCATAGATTTTCAGCAAAAGAAGGTTGGATTAACTCTCCTCCTTAGGGCACATATTTTTGTTGAAGCAGAATCCAATTCTAAGGTTTTTCAGTTTTGGACCCGACATTACTGTTGGAAATTAGGGATTTTCACAGAAGAGGAATTTTTCAGTGAGCCTAGGCCTGGATTGATCTCCTCCTCAAAATTGAATTTAGGGATAAAATTCAAATCATTTGGTAGGACAGAACTCTGGAAAAGAAAAACCCTAATCTGCTCCTGAACCAACACTACAGGATTTTAGCTCCAAATCCAGATCCGACATCCTGACCTGGTAAGATCTAAATCTTTTGTATTTCCATTTGAGGTTCTCAATTAAGATGTCTAATCATACCAAGCTTGATGAAAATATTGAGGGAGCTGATAACTTCCGAGCTTGGAAGTATAGGATCTCCCTGGTCCTGGAAGAAAATGAGTTGGACTCCTACATCCATGAGGAGGTTCCAGTTCCAGAGGGAGATGGGTGTTGTTCAAGAATAAACACGCTTGTAACCTAGGGTCTGGGGTTACCAACATACTTCTAAAACTTTCCGACAATCAACTTTAAAGTACATAAATGAAATAGGAAGATATGTTGGACTCACCTGATTATCGACGGTTGATCCAAGCTTTGTCTTCTCCCACTTTTCTTCTTTCCAAAATATTTTAGGGATGCACCTCTTTCACCTGCAAAGAGAAAATTATCTAAGTACAATCTTATACATGTATATATGATAGGTTAGATGAACAATATATAGAGTGCTTAATAAAAAATATTCATCAAACATGATACATGAAAGAGACTCAACACAAAGTTGGAAGAAGAATTCTCTTTATTAACAATAGTGAATGAGATAAGTGTACAACCCAACACTTGAGACAAGGACTCCTATGCAACCAAAGGACTCTGAGTTTTGCTTCTCCAAATACTTCTGAAGATATACCACCAGCATAACTTTGCTCTCCAAGATTGATTGATTAATTCCCTCCCCAAGGCCTTTATTTATACTTTGGAAAATAGAGCAGTTTCGAAGGTTGAGGAGGTTGAGAAAGTTGAGTTGGTTAATGATTAAGGCTCAAAAAATCTCCATTAATCATGTTTTATTATTTTTAATGTTGAATGGATGTGTACGTGACTATTGATACTGGAAACCTACGTATGACACGTGAGTTGCTTTAAGGGAAACCCGCGTACATATGTGTATGCGGGTTGAAATGAGCATAGTCGCGTACAGTACGTGAGTTTCAATGGACATAGTCGCATATGTCAATCCACACATAGAAAAGTAAAATGGCAAGCTGGTTGGAGAGTGAATGCATCTCATGTCATGCCCATCTATAGTGTTTACGCAACCTTCAATTCAAAATTGTCCTTTTGTGTACCAACATATGAAGTGTTAGAACTCGATGGAGAAGTGCCATTTGGGTTCATAACAAATGCCCCCTAATGTGTGAGGTCAGAGAGAAGCGATGGCCAAAATACATTATAATCATTATTTTTGGAAAACTCAAAAGTCCAATGGAGCAGAGGTAGTATTTGAAACAAATACATAATAATGTCATATACAAAGTCATATATGAGGATGCTATGTTCAATATACTGGAACACTAGATCCTTTACAATATTTGAGTACATCGTTTAGTACGGGTACTAGACCATGTATATTACAAAGGTGGAGAGAAGCCACAATATATAATAATGATGAGTCTTCAAAGATCTGGAAGCTGTGTAAATAGGTACAACATAGTCTTGTGGAACTTAGTCCATAGATAGGAAACTAAGGTCTTCATAAACAATCCTAAAGAACCAGTACAATCCAAGCCATGTGAATAGATGTTATTGAAGTCGAACATGGAGCGGATTCAATAGTTTTTCAATCAATAGGTGATAATTAACAAATGAAGAAAAGGAGTTCACCCATAATGAAAGTGAATCCTGAGGTACGATCATCAAAAACTCCAGGTCTTCATCATTGGAAAGTGCTGATGCAGAACCATACTATGATAAGGAAGGAAATAGATCCTCCAACGGATCACAAGAGTGACTAGGAACTGGGTAAAGGAAGGGAGACACAAGTGATAACAGATACGACAATGATGGGATGAGGATATATATTAGACATTTAGTTAAGTCCTTGAACAGTGAGCACGACACAGAGATGACCCAAGGCAGATTTTTAACTTTACAGATAGAACAAATAGACCTATATTGTCATGTAGGAGACATGATCAGATTCACCAGGTAGAACTGACAAGAGGAGGAGTAAGAAAATTGAAGTAATAGCTGAATTGAAAGTGAACACCGAGACATGAGTATCAGAAAAAACAGAGGGTGTTATGTTCAATGATGACATGCTTCCACTAACTGAAAACAAAAAGAAAACTTCTTCCTTACCTTCCTTGTTAGATTTTAACGAGTCCAGGAAATTCAACTCGGATCTCTCTTCATTTTTTAACAAGCTTGAAGAGAAGAGGGAATAATGCTTGATAGTGTCACTGATTCGTGGATTTTATGAGCCCGAACTAGTACATGCTCAGTTGGTGTTTTCACATTTAGAGAGTTTGAAAACTCCAAAGAAGACTCTAGGGGGGTCCTTTTTCATCCAATTTAGTCTCCTTAGGCCAGAAAAGTATAAAACATACCACAGAAGAACTCTCTTAACTTTCGTAGAAGAAAAGATGAACCTTTTGCGTACTTAGTCAGGGAGGTCCGAAAAAGGTTAAATTACCACCTACCCAACACTCCTTCAAGAGCAGGGTATACCTTGAGTTTTACGAGTGTGAAGGAAAGCAAGATCACTTGGAAAGATCCATTTGAGTACAAGAAATGGGGGTTACAAAAATAAACTCGATGCTTTGTTCTTTAGTGTTTAACATGCATGAAAAAGACATAATGTACACTCAGAATCTTTTTCATGTTTAGGTCCAAAGCACGAAAAAAGAAAAAACTAAGCTCATACCGGGTGTTCCTTTTCCATAAATTTAGTCCCTCAGGTCTAGAAAAGTGATAAACCTATGCTTGAGAATACTCTTCTCAATTCCGTAGAAAAGAGAGTGATCCTTTCTCATATTATTCCACATGGTCTGAGAAAGAGATAACCTACCACCAATGTGGATTCCCATTCACATATTCTTAATGATCTTGAACGGACAAGTTAACTCGGTAGTCAAGTCTGTTTTTAAGGAGTCAGACCTAGGCCTAAAGAAAATCCATAAGGGCGGGGAGTCCTTTAAAGGAATAGCTTGTAAAAAGAGACCAAAATGAGGCTTCATTTGGCGTAAAAAATAGCGAAAAAATATTCCGCTGTACCTAAGACAGTCGCAGCATGAGTATCGAAAGACAACATAGGTTCTAAATGAGGATACTCATGAGAGGAAATCCCTATCCATGGAACAACGATGGTAAAGACAAGGAGCTAATGGTTAACAATACCATAGTTCGTGGTTAAAATGTTGATTGCTAAGTTTAAGATGGAGTAGGTATAGATGGAAAATGCATGTGACATAACAAAAAACCATCCTATATGAGCAAAAAACACCTTGGAAATGATGATAAACCTGTCACAAGGCAAAACATATGGTATTAGTTTGATGAATTATGAACTATAGGAAAAAACCCACTTGAGAATTAATATTTCTATAAATAGTTCAAAAACATAAATAAAACTCACCACTTGGAATTTTAGCCATAAAAAACAAGTTTTCACCTCTACCTTCAATTGCTCGGTGTGGAAAATCCGGTGGACCAATTCCAAATCCGCAAGTGTCAGGTAAGACTACACCCCAAGCTCTTCAATTTGATCCTAGCAAATTTCAAAATTGAGCCCAAATTTTATATTTTTGAGCACCCTCAAGAAAGGAATGCTGTGTACGCGGGTTCGCTATAGTACGGGGCCAGCTCTAGGGATCCAAGAGCTTTACAACATGACAAGGACATAACGCATGTAGAAGAACCCTCATCAACAACTGCCCTTCCAATGGTGTTTCCACCATGGATGACATCTATTGATAAGGATACATGGTAAGGTAGGCGGATTTTGACATCAGGCAAGTGAAATTTCGCCATGAGACTCGATGAGTCCATACTGCCTAAGGCTGCTAAGAGTGCATCCCGCTAGGCGGGACAACTCTGTAACACCTCTAAAGCCAACATTGCACAAGGTGTTTTGGCTAAGTATTCAACCACAGAGTAGTTGGATGCAGCCCTAGCATTGGGATTATGTAAGGTCTTCTTAAAGACACCTTTCGGTATCTTAGGCATAGTTTCAACAGGTTTCTCGATTGTGAGAGGGTTAGAAGTTTCACCTATAGACTTACCCTTCTCAGAGGTCTCTTTCTCATAGTTCTTATTCCTGATCTGTAGCAAAGTTGAAGATCGAACCATGTTGATATAGTTGGGGTCAGAGGAATTTGGGGTGCCCCTGCTGCATTCGAAGCTGAAGTAGAATTATGCCCTTGGGGAAACGGATCCTTCAGGACAGCCGATTGTTGAGCTTTTAACAACTTCTGGGCTTGTTCCATAAGGGAACAAAGATGGGTGAGGTGATCCTCATAGCACGACTTACATGGGAATTTCACCTTTTTTCTTTCTTTCTTGCCCCCATGTTGGCTGCTTTGGGCAGACCCGGGTTAACTATATTCAACCAACAACACCCCTAGATCACCGGCCCTTTCGGCGACAGACTGCAAAGCGGCCTGAAGTCTCACCCGAAGTGACTCTAATGGGTTGGCCAAGGACTCAAGTGTCTTGGACCGGGTTCTATGGCAATCCTACTAGTGGCTCGCAGCTCTCCTAGCTGCGTGCTCTCTTGTTGGGCGTCGCGCGATCTCCTGCTCGCGTCGCGCGATCTCCCGCGCGATATCCTACTCACGTCACGCGATCTCCTGCTCACGTCGCACGATCTCCTCGTCTCGCAGCTCTTCTAGCCATGAGGTATTCCTCTCTTCCATCGTGTGACCCTCTTCTGTGGTGCACACTTTCCCTGACTGCGATATCTCCGACCTTATCGCATCGCCGCGCACCATGCGACATGCAGCTCCTGCCCAACGCTAAGTCCCCAACCTGCGGTATCGCACACCGCAGCTCCTCTGTCGGTGCAGTATCACCTCTCTGTGATATTCTACCTCCGCGGTTTAGCGCACTTAGCGTTGCTTGTGTCGACGTGCAAGACTTAACATACAAGGCTATTCGATAATGCAATAGTGTCCGTTTCACGCAAAGCATAAATGAACCATATACATCATGCCAAAGACTCTAACTTATGTTTACTCTTCTATATTGCTGTGAACTAATTAACACATTCATTCGTTAAACTGTAAACAAAGTCCATAAACTGACTGAGAATTGCATAAGTAAACATAATACATAAACCAATCGCACAACACTGGATTTTAACGTGGTTCACCTCCAGGATGGAAGTTACGTCCACAGAACTGTGTTTTCTTATAGCTCAGGGGAAGGTAAAACACAGTTCTGTTGTACCGCATATGCAGCTTAAGATCTTCTCTCTTAGATCTCTTTTCTCTTCTATATTTCTCTCCTACAATACACTCTTCCCTCTCTGTCAATCCCTGCGGATCGTTACATGCATATTCTATAAGCCAGATACTGGTTACATTAAGATTGCTACCTCTAATAACAGAACCAGAGCTAGGATTTTTACAATAGTCTAATAGTCTGCAAAACACTACTAACAACTGAATGAGCCAGCTAACTAACCAACAAAATGACTAGCTAACCCTCCAGCCCTTTTACAATACAAAATATATCCCTTTATAGGCAACCCGAAGGTCTTGCCATTACAACACTGTGGGCCTGTCCCAACAGTAACCCAAACCCTAACTAGTGATAGTCGGCCATATCTGTACTTGAGGTAGCCATTTTCCATCACACCACAGCTCTCTGCAGTCTTCCATGCTTCCCGGCACTGATCATGGGTACTATGCACCGCTTCGCTTTTCTGTCCTTCGTCTTCAATGCTTCAGCCTCGTTGCTCCTTCTCCTTTATGAGGGTCGCTGAGCCCTCCTGTCTTCCGCCGCTGCCTTCAATGCAGTGGTTGAGCTCTCTCTTCTTGGCCGCTCAGGTACCGTTTCCTTTATTGACTTTTCTATCTTAAAATACATGGTTTCCGGCTCTGCTCTCTAGCTGGAAACATGCTACGGCATCGTAGCTCTGTCTTAACTTCTTTCCGCCAAAACTAGCAGCTTATTCTGTAGCTACGGGACCTTGCTCCAACAGTCCCCTAACACTTACTTGGGCTCGCCCTCGAGCCACCTCCAGTGGGCTTCTCCTGCTGTAGCTTTTCCTTGGCTTCCTGTGAAGCCCTCTGCAGCCTGTCACGAAGTCCTGTGACTTCCTTCTGCATCACTTCGACACGCTCTTTATATTTTATGTACTTGGTTCGCTAGTCTCTCTTATCCTTCCTGCCCAATGTCATGGTATCGCTCTCTTCGCTCCTGAAACATTTTAAGAGCCTTCTAGTGTTTGAGAGGTTTTCCACAGATATCCTTTCCTCTTTATCTGGGTTAGAACTTTTATCACAAGGAAAGTCGGTATCTTCCATCCTTCTCAAACATTTCCTTCAGTCTGGAGCTTGGTATATGAAAGAGATACAAGCCATGAATTTTGTTCCAAGAACAAGCCTTTGCCTGCCTCCAGGAGTTATACCGATTGCTGGGTTTGCTGTCTTCTTCCACTTCTCTTCTCTTCGAGGTGCTCCAGGTACACATGCTGCCTCTGATCGTCATATTTTTGTTGCATTGCCTCCACAATCTTTGGTGCTTTTCTTAGCTGATCAGATAGGTCGGCGACCTTCTCCCATTGCTTTCTTTTTCTCATTTTTACTTTCTGCCTGGCGGAAGATTTCTTCTCATCATTATTCCACTCTGCTTTCTTATCTTCAGTGATCGGCTCGGCGTTCTTCTTCTCCTCAGCAGAGAATTTGGTGACAACTTCTACTTCTGGCGCTTGACTCTTCATCCTTAGCGGCTGTCTAACTTGTGCTGTACTTAGTTTCACAACCCTAGGTGACGTCGTCATGGTGGACCTATGGCCACCAGGGTCGAAACGTCTCAGCATGCCTTCTAGAGGTTCGTCCTCGAACAAATCCATCTTAGTACAAACAATGGGTGTGCAATGGCTGCAACTTCTAAAAATTACAGCACTCTGGGACCACTTAGCTCTGGACACATAACTCTTAACAACTTACTCTATAGCTCTTGGTTTTTCTGCAAATGTAACCGTCCCAATGGAATACTTTCTGCTTTTATGCTCAATATGATAATCTCGGACGCAACGATCATCTAGACTAAACCCATCGATCGTCATTAATGCCTGGAGAAGACCACACCCGTCGTTCGATCCCTAATAAATGAGGAAATCTGATCAATTTCCTTGGGAACGTGTGTGCACAGGCGCCGGTCTCGTCGGAGATTTGCCAAATCTGGAAAAATTTATTATACTACTGCCAAATCTACGGTAAGATATGCCGGTCATTACCTCATTAACTACCTATCAGATGCTGACTTGAATGGCATTTTTTCGGTTGCAACACTGAGTACGTGGCATGGGGAAACATCGCACTGCTACGATGCGACTCCACATCACCTGCATAAAACAATATTAAATTTTTTTTTTTTTTGAATAATACCTGCCGGTGTAGACTTGTTCCCGGTGCGATGCCTCCTTTCAAATACACTGGACATCTGCACGACTATAACTAGCTAAGCTAGGGATGAGAGGCGAGGTGGCTATCACTATAGGGCTTAAGCTTATTGCCATTAATCCATGTGGGCAAAAGCTCCCCATTCAGCTGGATGAGCTAAACGGCACCTCCCTCTGTGACTTGCTGTATCTGATATGGCCCCAGCCAATGTGTCTTGAACTTCCCTGGAAACTTAATGAATTTGCTGTCATAGAGGAGCACTAGGTCTCCGATCTGGAAAGTCTTATTCTTAATGTGTCTGTCATGCCAAGATTTTTCTCGTGCCTTCTACACTTTCTGATGGAATCCGACGATGAATCTGTCTTCTTCTAAGTCAAGCAGCTGTGCTAACCTTTCCTTAACTGTGTCTGTATCAGTCATCCCGGTAATTTGAGCAATTTTTAAACTGGGAAGAATATACTCCATAGGCATAACAGCCTCCTGTCCATACACCAAGCTGAAAGGTGTGTGTCCCGTAAGTTTCTTGCATGTGGTCCTGTATGCCCATAATACATCGTTAACTCTGAGGTCCCAATCATTCTTTTGGCTGTTGCAGGTCTTAGTAAGAGCATTTTCTAAAATCTTATTAAAGGCCTCCACCGTACCATTATCCTGGGGGTGGTAGGGAGTGCTCTTATGGTGCTGAATCTGGAATTCATCTGTCAATGCCTCAATAGTGCTGTTCAAAAAATGCGTGCCTTGATCACTCATCAAAATTACTGGGCATCCAAATCTACTGATGATGTTTTCAAAAAGGAACTGCGCGGTTGTAGCAGCATCACAATTTCTTACTGCTTTGGCCTCTGCCCATCTGGTGAGGTACTATGTTCCTGTGATAATATATCTCGCACCAGTGCGCTTTCTTGGTGGGTTGATAGGACCCACAAAATCTATAGCCCATTTGTCAAATGCACGCAACGTGACCTGCAGTCACAGCGGCATTTCATCGCGTCGCGAGGGTTTTCCTACCCTTTGGAAGATATCGCAGCATCTGCAAAAGTCCTTAGTGTCTTTATGCAATGTAGGCCACCATAATCCTGCCTCCAGGATTTTCTGCGCAGTCGGCTTTCCTGCGAAATGACCTCCTGCGGTTCCCGAGTGTGCCTCTCTGATAATAGCGTCTTTTTCATGCGGCATCACACATCTGCGCAGAACTTCATCCAGACCTAACTTGTATAGGTGTCCTGCGATGAGGGTGAAGTCTGCTGCTTTAACAACCAACTGCTTCTTTTGCTGCTTAGTAAACACATCAGGTGCTACTCCCGTAGTGAGAAATTGAATAATATCGGCATAGTACTCATCTGCGATCTGGATAGAGAACAACGGCACATCTGGTAGATTGTCATCTAGGTTACTTGGCTCTTCTCCTGAATCTATCCGTGACAAATGATCAGGTCTTACATTCAGTCTTCCTGGTTTCACAATGATTTCAAAATCATACTCCTGAAAGAGGAGTAACCATCTGCAGATTCTTCCCCCTAACACTGGCTTGTTGACCAAATACTTCAACACGGAATGGTCAGTGAACATCTTAAACGAGGCACCCAATAGATAGTGCTTGAACTTCTGGAGCACGTACACCATAGCTAGGCCTTCTCTTTCAGTTGTGGTGTAGTTCTTTTCTGCTGTCGAGAGCTTTCTGCTGGAATATGCGATGGGGTGGTCAATGTCCCCTTC
>LPNX010061614.1:494463-519701 GCA_001517045.1 Pseudotsuga menziesii
ATCCAATCATCAAAATATACTTCTAAGAATTTATGAATGTATTCTTTAAATACAGCAATGACTACTCTAGAAAATATAGCTAGTGCATTCTTAAGACCAAAGGGAATTACCGTATACTAGAACGAGCCCCATTATGTTGCAAAGGTGGTCTTGGATCGATCTTCTGGATGTATTCTGATCTGATGGTAGCCTGAAAACCCATCAGTGAAGGAGTAGACTTCCTATCCTCCCACGTTGTTTAATACCTCATCAGTGAACGGTGTCAGAAATGGATCGTGAAGCGATGCATAGTTGAGCTTGCACAGATTGACACAGATCCTGATGTATCCTTTTGTTTTCTTTTCTTGTACGACCATGGGGCTAACCCATTCACTTTCTTCTACCAACTCAATGATTCCTGCTGCTAGCATCTTATCGATTTCGTCCTTTACTTTTTCTTTGTAGCGTGGATTCAATCTATATGGGCGCTGCTTAACTGGTCTAGCATCCTCCTTCAATGGTATCCTCATAACTCCCAGGTCTCCAACTATTCCCTTCATCTCTGTGAACATGGTGGGAAATAGGTCCTGATAGTCATGTAACAAATCAGCAATCTGTCCGACTGTTTCATCATTCCAATAGTCTCCAATAGAGGCAAACTTAGGTTCTACGTCTGTGCCAATATTGATCTTTTTAATCTTGATAGGTTCGATGATTGCTAGAATCTCTAACTGTGGTCCCCCAACATCGCGAGTCCCTTCTGACTCGGGAATGTTGGTGTTGCGAGGATCCTCATCCTCATCCTTATCTTCATTGTCTGGCTTTGCTATGAAGTTATAGCACTCAAGCGCGTCTTGCAACTGGTTGGCCCACTCAGGTTGAGCCTGCACTGAGATGGTACAGTCCTCAAATATCTTGATCTTGATTATGTCTAGGGCCTAAGCAACACTTGGATGTTCTGATTCAAACATGAAGGTAAGTAGGAAACTGTCTGTCATAAGTGACCATGTGGTCGTCCCCTTGTGCAACTCGGTCTCTGTGTACCAGTTCCTTGGAACTGTGTCCAATGTGTGAATGAATCTGTGAACCCATTCATCCTCGGGAATGTCTGACCAGATCTGTTCACATGTCTGAATGTGTGTCCTGGGGTCAGTTTCGCCTGTGTATTTCTGCTGGACATACTCTCTGTCGACAGAAAATCTGATCGCCATCAGTCTTTTAATATCATCCCATGATGCGATATTTTCTTTATGTGCATACCACCATTTTGCAGGTGTGGCTCGTACTGCAAGGTCCATAGCTGCGTTCCTCTGCTTGTAAGGAATCTGTTGCTCAAATTGCTCAAGGAAGTCCTGAATATCTGTTAGACCATGAAATGATGGAATCTCAGTGATCTCTGCGCCAATCCATCGCAGTGACTTACTCATAAACGCACATCTACATGCTGAGACTTCATAAAGTATGTTCTGCCAGTTCTCTAGGCCAATATCGGAGTCCGATGCGCATGAGCTGTCGCATTGCCAACTAATGTTCCCTTCTGCGGTTGGATTAATGTAGTCGTTCTGGTTCACAGTCATCTGGTAGAGACTATCCATGTTATGTTCCTCCTCCTCTGCTCGGATAGGTTAAATGTATCTAGGACCCTGGTGAGGATCCAGCAGTGCGATGACCCGGATCTGCGCATCCTCAAAGGTCATTTGTCTTCTCTTTAGGTCGATGATAGCCTTGCTACCGATCCCCCAATCAATACTTAATAGTGCTGGATACGGTCGACTGTCACCAATGATTTCTATAACCTCGAAGTCTGCAAAAGTACGAACTCCGTTAATGTCAACTGGCACCTGCGGTAGTCGACCCAATGGTGATACTCGCTGCTGGTTAGCTAATCTCAGGTGGATAGGTGATCTGACTAACTGAGGGATACCCATCTGTTCCCATGTCTGCTTAGTTAGAACATTCACCTCTGATCCCAGATCTAAGACAACTTCATCCATTTCGAACTCTCCAATCTGTGCTGTGAGTTTCATCTCTCTTCCGGTCCTTGTATGTCCTGTAATATTTTGAACATCGCGGTGTGCACTGCCCGAGAGAGAAGGTTGTTGACACTGATCTATGATGCGCTGTAGCTCGCCGATAGCTTTTTCATTTCTCAATAGCTTCAAGCAACTACGCAGGAAGGATTGTATACTTCCTGTCAATTCATCCTCGTTGCATCTTCCCGATGTGGTAGCTTGTGGTATCTGTTCTGGGCTATCGCCACAAGGTGCTTGCTGCGGTACGCCCCTAGACGATGGTACCTGTGATCCTGATTGTGTAGCTTCATCAAAGGAAGCCTTGGCTTCATGAAATTTCTCTTTATTCTTCTGTAGATCAAGTGTTTTTGCTTTACTAGGAGCTCTGCGCACCCACTCCTGCCCTATGTTCTTTTCGGTCTCCTGCGATGTGATACTGGTGGAAGCACCGCTATGAGTCACAATGTTAACTTTTGGTTCTGGCTCTGCCTGCTCAGCAGCAATAAGCTGGATGTTCTGGTGTACTGATAGCTTAGGGTCTTTGATCTTAGATATCAAGGTAGGACACTCCTCTATGGTATGATCGTAATATTTGCAGTAATTACAAGTAGTAGTGGGGCTCTGACAGTCCCTAGCATAGTGTCCTACAACTCCGCAGTTATAAAAAGTGATTGGTCTGTGACCACGGCCAAAACCCTCTCCTCTGCCGAAGCCTTCTCCTCTGGTAAAGCCTCCTCCATGTCCTCGTCCTCTGAATCCTCCTCCACGGCCACCGTAAGTCGGATCAGGCTGTGGTCCCGCTGCTGGACCCTGTGTTTCTGACTGGACTCTGTATACATCATGTTTTCTATCTAGCATGAGATCATAGGCTCAGTAATTCTGTTCATCATGTTCGACAGAACTGCAGAAGACACAGTATAGGTTCTTAGGTGTCTGTACATACTTCTGAAGCAAAGGTCATTGCTGAGGTGGGTGTCCTTGTGTTTTGCATATTTCACACCATGGCCCTTGCATTCGTGGTAAGGGGTTAGGAGCCCCTGACGCTAAATATTCTGCAAAGACTGGACAATTGTCTTTAGTATGACCCTGTGCTCTACATTGTAAGCACCATATGTCTTGCATAACCTCTTTTCCTTTCTTAAGTTCATGTATCTGTAACGTGAGATTGGCCAACTGGTTCTGTAGAGTTGTCATGCCTGCACTGGTTTCTGCTAAAGGTGAAACTTATAGCTTCATCGCCATCTCCAACGCGTCATCCTGCGTCTGGATTTTCTGCTGCATTAGTGGTAATCTGATGTGAGGGAGCAGTGCTGCAATAAACCATTCCTTATGCTACTCCAGCACAAACTCAAAACTTACTTGGTCTATAAGATCTTTGAATTTCTGGTCAAAGTCCCATACTGATTCTGATGGTAGTTGCTTAATATCCTTGAGCTCTGTAATGCACTAAGATTCAGACTTAGGTTTCTTGAACTCTTTAATCATGGCGTTCTTGACTTGGGAAAGTGTCTTGGGTACTGTGGTATACTTTATGTACCATGTTAAAGCTCGATCTCTGAGTGTAGTGACCAACTGCACAAGTTTAAGGTTATCATTGTTGATTGTTTTAATGGTCCACATGGCTTCACATAGAAACCAATGCTGTTCCGGGTCCTCTGCTCCTGTACCCTTAAAGGTAGGTAGCTTCATATCATCTCCCATTCTATTTCTCTGCGGTGGGTTTTTATTGACTGGATTACTACCACTCGGTGGTGTAGGTGAAGGTGATGTAGCT
The DNA here is from genome assembly GCA_001517045.1 of Pseudotsuga menziesii. Lineage (NCBI taxonomy): Eukaryota > Viridiplantae > Streptophyta > Pinopsida > Pinales > Pinaceae > Pseudotsuga > Pseudotsuga menziesii. Next base: position 498,229 of record LPNX010061614.1, read on the forward strand.
ATAGTAGGTACTATCTGTGAGCTGCTGGATGGAGTACCTACAGGATTACTCTGAGTCCCGGTCTGTTTCTGTGGGGTATAGGGATGGTAAGGGATACCCCCCTCTGGTTCTTCTGTGGTACTAGGACTTGGTTTTCTAATATTTTCTGAACTATCTCCAAATACAGGAGAGCCGAAAGCTACTTTATATTTCTTGCCACTACGTTTTCATCCAATGTCATCAAAATCACTTTCAAACTCTTGTGACATTACTATCTTTACTTATTCATCTGAAATCATGTCCATTACTCATTTTTCATGTAGCAACATCTTAATGGACAAGTTTAGAGACTTTAGGTACTTACCACGATATCCATTAAAAAAGTACCGCTCAGCCTCGCTGAAGCTTTTTCTCTGGTCAACTGCAAATTCTGTGACGAAGCCTCCTAGCACATTCGCAAGCCAGAAGTCCACTGCTCTCATAATGGGATTGTTGAGTCTCTCCACGGTCTGGATCAGCTCCGGTGTCCAGACAATGTTTCTTTTCTTCTTGAATATGTTCCTGTCTGTCAACTTTGATAACCAGTCGTAAAGCTCGTTTCCATAGGTTGCAAAAAATATGGCGTGTATATCTGAAGCGATATGCTTTTGTAACCAATCCTCTGTGCTCAGTTTAGGGCTCCAATTTTCTTTCTTGGCAAACTCCCTTAGGTTTGAATCCAACCACTAGTGAAACTCTTCTCTGGTGGGATGCCAACAGAACATTAGTGCTTAGTTGTTCAAAATCGGTAATGAAACCATTTGTTGGCTGCTTTGGGTAGACCCGGGTTAACTATATTCAACCAACAACACCCCTAGATCACCGGCCCTTTCGGAAACAGACCGCAAAGCGGCCTGAAGTCTCACCCGAAGTGACTCTAATGGGTTGGCCAAGGACTCAAGTGTCTTGGACCGGGTTCTGTGGCAATCCTACTAGTGGCTCGTAGCTCTCCTAGCTGCGCGATCTCCTGTTGCGTGTCGCGCAATGTCCTGCTCGCATTGCATGATCTCCTGCTCGCGTCGCGCGATATCCTGCTTGCGTCGCGTGATCTCCTGCTCACGTCGCACGAAATCCTCATCTCACAGCTCTTCTAGCCGTGAGGTATTCCTCTCTTCCGTCGCGCGATCCTCTTCTGCGGTGCGCACTTTCCTTGACTGTGATATCTCCGACCTTATCGCATCGCCGCGCACCGTGCGACACGCAGCTCCTGCCCAATGCTAAGTCCCCAACCTGCGGTATCGCGCACTGTAGCTCCTCTGGCGGTGTGATATCACCTCTCTGTGATATCCTACCTCCGCGGTTTAGCGCACTTAGCGTTGCTCGTGTCGACGTGCAAGACTTAACATACAAGGCTATTCGATAATGCAATAGTGACTGTTTCACGCAAAGCATAAATGAACCATTTACAGCATGCCAAAGACTCTAACTTATGTTTACTCTTCTATATTGCTGTGAACTGATTAACACATTCATTTGTTAAACTATAAACAAAGTCCATAAACTGACTGATAATTGCATAAGTAAACATAATACATAAACCAATCGCACAACACTGGATTTTAACGTGGTTCACCTCCAGGATGGAAGTTACGTCCACAGAATTGTGTTTTCTTATAGCTCAGGGGAAGGTAAAACACAGTTCTACTGCACCGCATATGCAGCTTAAGATCTTCTCTCTTAGATCTCTTTTCTCTTCTATATTGCTCTCCTACAATATACTCTTCCCTCTTTGTCAATCCCTGCGGATCGTTACATGCATATTCTATAAGCCAGCTACTGGTTACAGTAAGATTGCTACTGCTAATAACAGAACTAGAGCTAGGCTTTTTACAAGAGTCTAATAGTCTGCAAAACACTACTAACAACTGAATGATCCAGCTAACTAACCAACAAGATGACTAGCTAACCCTCCAGCCCTTTTACAATACAAAATATATCCCTTTATAGGCAGCCCGAAGGTCTTGCCATTACAACACTGTGGGCCTGTCCCAACAGTAACCCAAACCCTAACTAGTGACAATCGGCCATATCTGTACTTGAGGTAGCCTCTTTCCATCACACCATAGCTCTCTGTAGTCTTCCATGCTTCCCGACACTGATCATGGGTACTATGCACCGCTTCGCTTTTCTGTCCTTCATCTTCAATGCTTCAGCCTCGTTGCTCCTTCTCCTTTATGAGGGTCACTGAGCCCTCCTGTCTTCCGCCGCTGCCTTCAATGCAATGGTTGAGCTCTCTCTTCTCGGCCGCTCAGGTACCGTTGCCTTTATTGACTTTTCTATCTTAAAAGTCATGGTTTCCGTCTCTGCTCTCCAGCTGGAAACGTGCTACGGCGTCGTAGCTCTGTCTTAACTTCTTTCCGCCAAAACTTATCTTTTCGCCAAAACTAGCAGCTTCTTCTGTAGCTGCGGGACCCTGCTCCAACACCCCATCAGCATTATTTGCGGGTTTATACTTGTTTTGATTTCCCTTCCCTTTCTTTCCTCTCTTCTTTTTCCCACCGAGCTACTGATTTCCCTTTTGAGAGGTCTGTGCAAAAACATTTTCATTTTGGGGTGAGGGGGTAGCCTTTGCTGCCTCCACCATAGAATGTTTAATGAACAGCTGATGAAGCTATTTGGAGAAAGATTCTACAGTGGGAGAATTAATGCACCCAACCACACCATCTGCATAGGGTCTAGGCTTAGGCTTCTCTGCATCGTGAGTTGGCCTCGGTGCCTCAGGGATAATCTCATACAAGATCTTATATTGAGAGTAGATCAAATCCAATTGCTGGGCCCTGAGAATAGCTTCTTCCTCATTCGTCACTCCTGAAGTAGATATGTCCTTAGATATATAAGGAAATAATGTTTTAAGGAACCATTCTAATAAAAACTCAGGAGGAATAGTGGCTTTAATAAGGCTCTTCCGCCTCCTCCACTCTTGGATGTGATTTAAGATGTGGGTAGCCTTGTTCTACCAGAAGGTAGATAACAAGTCCGTTTTGAAATCGTATTGGACCGGAAGCTGAAAGTGGCTAAGGAATGCACTAGCCAAGTCCCAAAAACTACTGAATGCAGTAGAAGGAAACTCAATGTACCATTTTGCTGCAGTACTCGTCAAGGTTATTTGGAACAACCTCAACCTAATTGAATCTTCATTCAGTGAATTAGAAGAACACCATAAATGAAAAGTGGTGGCATGAGCCCCAGGATCTTCACCAACTTTGCCTTCAAATTTTGGGATGTCTGAGGGCAATTTGGTGGGGACAAGTGGCTAGGAGGGATCATGCCTCACCAGGTCATTCATTAATTTAGAAAAATCTAGCAAGTTTAACATTTCCAGGAATGGAAGCTTAGGTCGAACCGAAGCACTAAAAGTGCCAGAATGGGGATTAGAGGGACTTGCCTCCAAATTCCCATAAGTGAAGGTGGGGTTGCCCCTTGTCGTCGGTTATGAAGTGGATGGGTTAATTTGGAATGGATTCCATCCATAAGCCACAGGATTATGGGTGGGAGGTGCAGTATAAGAGGTTCTGGACGTCCCAGTCGAAACTGGGGTTTGAAAAATAGGTGCAGGTATCTCTACGCTAAACAACGAAAAGGGAGAGCTCGTGAACGGGACCGATACCGGAGTTTGAAAACCTTGCCCGTAAGGGTTAGTGTTTCCAAAGTGCACTCCTACATAAGAGAGTGATGGGCCTATGTATGTAGTGGATGGGGGAATATGCTCCCCATTCCAAGGAAATCCTTAGACAAAAGCCGAGGATCCTACCGGACCACTCTGGGCAATGTGTGTGAAGGAGGAAGGAACAGTAGGTATACTAGGAATCCCAGTAACCATGCCACCAGAAGCATCTGCTAGGCTCATGGGAACCGGTGGTTGAACCACTCGGCTCGCTGGAGCTAAGGGCATAGTAGGTATACTAGATCTAGGGGCACTTGCTGGGTGAGGTAGTACCCCTTCAGCCGGAGTGGCTGAGGTGAAAACAAAAGAGCTTTCTCCTGCAGTAGACATTATCCTGCCCACAGGGACACCAAAAATGGGTGGATCAACAGGATGAACCTGGACGATCATAGGATCATTTAAGTCAGTCAATGGTGTATTAAAATTCCTTGCAAACTCGTCAACCTGCAAGTCTTCTATCTCAACTGTGTTAAAATCAAAATGGTTTTCCCTAAGTTCTGGTTCACCTGGAACTTCACTTACTCCTATCGGTTCAAATGAACCGTCCGTGTCCAATCTCTACCTTTGAGGTGGAGGTGGAGGTTCCAATGTGATGAGAGGAGGAAGGTTTTGCAACCTTCGTGACCTTCTAATAGGTTGGTCCTCCATAATTGTAAATTTGACAATTCAAACCCTAAGGTCAGCTAAACATAGACAAACCACAGAGCAATCAACGAAAAATCCTAAAGTCTCAACAGTCATCAAGGGTAAAAGATATGCTTTCTCGAAGAAAGTTAAAGAACAGTTACTTGGTGTCCTTGAAGAAGTTCTTAGGCACAAGTGAAGGAATCACCCACCACCCTCCTACACTTTCAACAAGGGTTACCTTCCAAGCCCATCCCAGGTGAACCAGAAATAGCCTTCTGGTTTACCTATGCATGAACCCTAGATGTCAAGAGACTAGAGGATACCTTAACTATACCAATAGTCTGGGGGGACAATCGCAAGCTTGATTTGTACGCATGAGCAGGGTAGTTGAGCCTGAAACTCTGTCTAGGACAAAATCCCTAGATGCATAAAAATCCCGATTTACGTTTTGAAAAGGAATCAGAGGGTTATCTCCTCAGTCCAATGCCTCCATGCGACCTCGTGCTTGACTCTCGTTTGAGAGAAGCTTCCCAGATACTATTGATAAAGATAAGGATTTACTTATTGATTGGCCCACTATGTCTGAATTTAAATATTTATGGGAAGTTTGAACTTCCTATCCCACAAGTCTAGCCTAATCTAGTATGTGTATGGCCCTAAAAAGTAAAAATTACTAATAAATTTTAATTATTCTATTCATTTTAAGGGCTATTTTTACTTAGAAAGCAAGTGGAGTGAAAGAATATGATGTTTTTTACTTGATAAGAAATATAAAAAGCAACGCTGTATACTTCCAAAGCAAATTATCACTAAAAAAACAAGCTTTCTTTTTCTTTGTAAATGTAAATTGATGAAAATGCAATGATAAAGAGAACACTAAGACTATATTTTTTGTAGTTTTTTGAGATTATATTCTAAAAACTGAAAATAAAACTACTTTATGCAAGATCAAATTCAAAAGCTTCTAAATGTTTTCTTTTCACTTTTTAAAATGCTCAAAGACTACTATGCACCTAAATGCACAAAACTTGAGTATGCTTGAATTAAACTAACTATATAAAGTAAGCAAAGTGAAGTAAACAGATTAATAAGACTAAAAATCAACCACCTAAGGAAGACTTGGAACCCTAGATTGGGCGGACACAATGAAAGGAAATCACTTAGATCACACAAAGGAAAGTGGCAAACCAAATACTATCTGAAAATAGAATGGGATTACAGTGCCTAGAACCCTGATCACTGCTTCAGACAACCAACACTTGAACCTATAACCCAACAGGCAAATCCACTTCAAGTTGCGAACAAAAAGACAATCCAAACAAATAAGGACTCAAGGGATTTACAAGAAAGCACAAGGTATGGGTAACAAGGTCATCAAACTCACAATGAAATGTCTATAAAGAAGGCCAACCAGCAAACAAAATTTATAGAGGGACATGGACAAGCAAACCCTTACCCAAAATTTTAAAGCTCAGGTTTGTACGCGACTGTGTACAGGGGAAACCCGTGTACTGTATGCGACTGTCCTAGAGAGAAACTCGCGTACGCAGGCCTCTGTACATGACTATGTGTAAGAGAAACCCGCGTACAGGTATAAAATTTTCTAATAAAAAGAAAAAATTTCAAGGTCTTCCGACACCACTCTAAGAATGAACCAAGGCAGGACACCACACATAAAATCAAGACAAAGACTGGTCACTGATCTACAGAAATAACCCACAGCAGTCTAGGCTCCCCAGCGGAGTCACGAGTTCTATTGTTTAGGAATAAACACCCTTGTAACCTAGGGTCTGGGGTTACCAACGTACTTCTAAAACTTGCAGACAATCAGCTTTAAAGTACAGAAAGGAAATAGGAAGATATGTTGGACTCATCGGATTATCGACGGTTGATCCAAGCTTTGTCTTCTCCCACTCTACTTCTTTCCAAAAGCTTTTAGGGATGCACCTCCTTCACTTGCAAAGAGCAAATTATCCAAGTACAATCTTATACATGTATATATGATAGGTTATATGAACAATATATAGAGTGCTTAATCAAAAATATTCATCAAACATGATACATGAAAGAGACTCAACACAAAGTTGGAAGAAGAATTCTCTTTATTAACAATAGTGAATGAGATAAGTGTACAACCCAACGCCTAAGACAAGGACTCCTCTACAACCAAAGACTTCTAAAGATATACCACCAGCATAACTTTACTCTCCAAGATTGATTGATTAATTCCCTCCCCAAGGCCTCTATTTATACTTTGGAAAATAGAGCAGTTTCGAAGGTTGAGACAGTTGATTTGGTTAATGATTAAGGCTCAACAAATCTCCATTAATCATGTTTTATTATTTTTAATGTCGAATGGATGTGTACGCGACTTGTGATACTGGCAACCCGCGTATGACACGTGAGTTTCTTTAAGGGAAACTCGCGTACATAGGACATTTTGCTAGAAACTGTGCTAAGAATAAAAGTAGCTCTCGCAAGAAGAAGGGAAACAAGAGAAGACATCATGCTCATGCTGCAGAGGATGATGAACCTTCCACAAAGAGAAATAGACAAGTCAATGATGATTCTTCAAGTGATGAAGAATATGTTATGATCTCCTCTCTCACGAGAACTATCACACATGGCGGCAATGATTGGCTTATAGACAGTGGTGCTTCCAAGCACATGACAGGATTCAAGGAATCCTTTGTGAAATTATCTGAACATGAATCACCTCACAAGGTGAAACTTGGATATGACTACTAGTATCCAATAAAAGGTAGTGGGGAATCCTCCTATAAGCTAGAATCTGGAAAGTCTATGACAATGAAGGAAGTATTGTTTGTACTAGGACTAAAGAAGAATCTCCTCTCCATATCTGCATTAGATGCAAAAGGAATGAGGGTTACATTTATAGATGGTCAAGTCATCATGTGGCCAAAAGGAAAGACCATTGATGATGTAGTAGTGATTGGGGAACAAGAAGGAGGATTATACAAATTGAAGGGCCATCTAGAACAAGCTTTGGTTCATGACTCATTAGAACCAAATGAGATTTGGCATAGAAGGCTTGCACATGTGCATTACAGAGCACTACCACTTGCAAGCAAAGATGTTGAAGGTCTCCCAGAAATGCAGACAAAACATGGATGTGTATGCAAAGGATGTGCGAAAGGGAAGAACACAAAAAAGACATTTCCAAGTAGTGAGAGAAAAGAAAAAGGAATCTTGGAAATCATCCATTCCGATGTGTGCGATCCTATGTCATCCAGTTCACTAAGCGGGTATGCATACTATGTTTATTTTATTGATGATTTTTCTAGAAAGGCATGGATATACTTTATGTGGAACAAAGATGAAGTATTCAACGTGTTCAGGGAATTCAAATCCTTAATCGAAAACCACATTGAAAATAAGATCAAGACCTTTCGATCAGATAATGGCAGAGAATTCACTTCAAATGAATTCTAAGAGCTATGTAAAGACTCATGGATTAAGAGGGAGTTGTCCACTCCTTATAATCCACAACAGAATGGGATTGCAGAAAGGAAGAATAGAACTATCATGGAAGCTGGAAGAGCAATGCTTGATGATCAAGATCTCCTTATGCATCTTTGGCTAGAAGCTACTTAAATAGCGGTGTATGTACAGAACCGTACTCCACACAGAGTAATCGAGAACAAGACTCCTAAAAAAGTCTTCTCCGGAAAGAAGCCAGAATTTTGCCATCTCAGAATATTCGACTGTGCTATATACATACACATTCCGAAAGAAAAGAGGACGAAGTTAGATCCTTCAGGAAATAAGGGTATATTTGTGGGATACTCTGAAAGCTCGAAGGCTTACAGAATATACTTCCCAGGGTTCAAGAAGATTGACATCAGCAGAGATGTAACATTTGACAAAGATTCATCCTACATCAAATCCAGGAGGAAACCGACTGAAGAACCTGAAGAAACAAGAGAACCTAGAATTCATGATATAATCATAAACGAATAAATTCAAAAAGAAGATCGAGAACTAGAAGAACCTCAAGAACCTGTAGATCCACCTCTAGAGAAGAATCCTCATAAGAGGAAACTTGCTTGGGTACGTGAAATTATCCAAGGTGCAGAAAGATATGGAGCTTCAGAAGAAACACCCAGAGGAAGAAAGAGAACTAGATGATGTTCTAGTTACGTAGCATTACTATGTGACATTATTGATAAAGAACCTTCCAACTATGAAGAAGCGATAGAATAGAAAGAGTGGAAGGATGCTATGATCAAAGAGTATCAATCAATCATGAAGAATGATGTTTGGGATGTTGTCCCAAGACCAAAAGGGAAGTCCATTGTAACTACCAAATGGATCTACAAGATCAAGCATGCTGTAGATGGCAGAATCGAGAAACATAAAGCAAGATTTGTGGCTCGTGGTTTCTCCCAGAAAGAAGGAATAGATTATGAAGAAACCTTTGAAACTGTAGCCAGATACACTTCCATCAGATAAGTACTTGCTCTAGCTATAGTGATGAAATGTAAGATACACCAGATGGATGTCAAGACTGCTTTCTTGAATGGTGTAGTGGAAGAGGAAGTGTATGTGGAACAACCACTTGGTTTTGAGACACATGACAGAGAGTCTCATGTGTGCAGATTGAATAAGGCCCTGTACAATTTGAAATAGGCACCCAAGACATGGTATGTAGAATTGATGGTTTCCTATCCAGTTTGGGCTTTACCAAGAGTAAAGTAGATTCCAACCTTTACTACAAGGTTGAATATGGCAATCCAATGATACTCCTATATGTGGATGATCTGTTTGTAACAGGTATGGATGGGTTGATTGCTGATACGAAGAGGAAAATTGCTACCAAATTTGAAATGGAAGACTTGGGAATGATGCACTATTTCTTAGGCATGGAGGTGTGGAAGAATGTGAATGGGATCTTCCTTGGACAAGGTAAGTATGCAGTAGAGATCCTGAAGAGATTCGAAATGATGGACTGCAAGGCCATAACCACACCTATGGAATCAAACTTGAAGCTATTGAGTGATGCTTCATCAGAAGCGGTTGATGCTACGATGTATTGTCAAATGATTGGGTCCTTGATGTATCTGACGAACACGAGACTAGATATTTGCTTTGCTATGAACACCTTGAGCTAGTTCCTGATAGATCTGAGACATGTTCACTTGATTGCTGCAAAGCATATTCTGAGGTACCTGAAGGGTACAATTGACTATGGGCTCAAGTACAAGGAAAGTCAGAAGATTAACCTAGAGGGTTATGTTGATTCATATTGGGCTGGCAGTGCCATCAATAGGAAGAGCACTTTAGGATGCTTCTTCAGTATGGGATTAGGTGTGATCTCTTGGTTTAGCAGGAAGCAATCCTGTGTGGCACTAAGTACAACTGAAGTAGAGTATGTTGCAGCTTGTTCAGCTAGTTGTGAGGAAGTATGGTTGAGGAAGCTGCTGTCTGATTTATTTGATCTCCAGATGGATTCTACTTGTATATTTTGCGACAACCAGAATTGTGTGAAGTTGTCGAAGAACCCTGTGTTCCATGACAAGTCAAAGCATATCGAGATCAAGTATCACTATATCAGGGATATGGTGCAGAGAGGAGCAGTGAAGCTCCAGTATGTTGCGATGGAGGAATAGATAGCTGATGTATTGACGAAGCCATTTTCTAGAGTGAAGTTTGAGTACTTCAGGGAGAAGCTTGGTGTTCTCCAGATTGAGGTTCCCTCCAAGGGGAAATGATGAGACTGAGAGCCATTCTGACATGGTGAGAGGATTAAGTTCCTTCCATGGTCAGATGTAAGGGATGAGCCATTCTGTCATGGTGAGAGGATTTGGTTCCTTACATGTCAGATATGAGTGCTAATCCATTCTGATGTGACTGTAGGATTGGTCTCTACATGGTCAGATGTAAGGGCTAAATTCCATTCTTGGAATGGAGGCACCTGGTTAGTTACCAGGAAAACTCAGTCTAGGACTGAGGGTCATTCTAATATGACTGTAGGATGTAGTATTACATGATGAGATGTGAACGTATGGCCATTCTGATGTGATTGAGGGAGTTGTTCCCACTTGATTAGATATAAGGGTTGATGCCATTCTCTGGGAGAATGGAGGCACCTGGTTAGTTACTAGGAATCCTCAGTCTAGGACTGAGAGCCTTTTCAATGCGGTGCTTTCGAGCATGGTCGGATGTAAGTGTAGAGCCCTTTCGATGTGGTGTTTTCAAACATGGTCGGATGTAAGTGCAGAGCCTTTTCGATGCGGTGTGTTTGCACATGGTCAGATATAAGTGCTGAGCCATTCTGGCGTGATGTGTTTACAAGTGGTCAGATGTGAGTGCTGGGCCTTTCTGACAAGATGAGGTCAGATGTGAGTGTTGGGCGTGCCTTTCTAACAAGATGAGGTCAGATGTAAGAGCTGGGTGGGCCATTCTGACTTAGGGTCAGATATAAGCATTGATCAAGACCTACATGAAGGGTAGGCCTACAACCAGCATGAAAAAGGGCTGGCTTTGTATAACTTCCTGTGACGAGAGGAATCGAGGGATAGCATCGATGATGACAATGATCTAGACTTGATGATGATCTAGATGTGATGATGATCCAGACTTGATGATGATCTAGATCAAGTGATGATCCAGATTTGATGATGATACAATGATGATCCAGCAGTGATGATCCAGTGGTCATGATGATGCAGATCCCGTGATGAAGAAGACTTGAAGACGATGATGAATTGAAGATGAAGACAACTTGAAGATGAAGAAAACTTGAAGATGAAGATGACAAGCTGATCCAGTCAATATAGAGAAGAAGACCAGTGCTGAAAATTGTGTCGAAAGAATACCTTCCTAGTTAAGAGGGAGTGTTGATGTAATTGTAACTTCAGAATTTATTCACCTATGTATCTTGTGTCTTGTACCTTGATGTTTATTCCGGGATGTGTCTGTAATGTAATTGAGTCATGTCATGCTCTGATGTTCTGATCGGGAGGATATATAATGTAAATAGGTCATGTCAAGTCATTGTGGGTAACCCTCCTATTGTCGAAGGGTTAAAGTCCCTGCAGTTCTGGGGCACTAGGGTTATTAGAATCACCTAGTGAAGTCATCCCTGGTTGGGTTTAGTCAAGTCGGGAATTAGTATAAATAGAGAGTGAGCCTCTCTATTTATCACACACTCACTCACACTCAGTTGTAGCGCATAGCCGAGGAAGAAGAAGACATTGGGGCTAGGAAGAAAGAGGTTGCTGCTGTGAGGAGATCATCTTACTGTTTTGGGGTTTTACTTTTGGTGCTGATTCTATCTCTGAGTAAGTTGCGGGGTTTTCTCCATTTATTGTTTCCCCGAGGAAAAACACTGTGTTCATTGTCTCTTGTGTTTGATTGCTGTGCTTGTTATTCTCTCAGTTAAAAGATCCTAATAATGCTAGCTTAATGTTAAAAATCTAACAACACCCCCTAGGTGCATAGTAAAGGTAAATTTCTATACTTTTTCAATTTTATGTTCTCAGACACAAATTTTAAGCAGACATTGATAAAGACCCCAACTCATAAGCCTTCGATACAAATACCTCTTTCTAATTATACCCACACAACAATAAGAAAAATCACTCAATATACAAACGACATGTGATTTCTTTGCTTAACTTACATGTTGGACACCTTCTAGATTTTTCTCTACATATAATCCCAAATAAGAACTATATTATTGAGCATTAGACACATAAAAATCTTGGTTTTCATCAGGGACTTGAATTTCCAAATTATTGAGTACCACAAACACAAATCCTACTCAACCTTTTCTTCCCTTAATATTTTGCAACATAAGTCCTAGACTAGGTTGTATCACAAATTTGTCTGATATTAGCATAAACAAATACATATGAATTCTAAGAAGGCTAGGGACATCGTACTCTGGTACTTGTACTTGTATGGAGCGCTCCAACTCTTGTTCTCTCTCAGTTTCTGAAAATGCATCTTGATTTGGCAGAAAAAACTCTTTGAACTTAATGACTAAAACAGTCATTTTCATTAAAAATATGCTATGTTGCTACAATTGATATCTGATACTTTGTTTGTTGTTCTCGATGTTGAATATGGAACACTTGCTTATGATGGTCTTATGATTGTATAATATCCTTGAATGTTCTTTCAAGTTTATTTGTAAACTGGCTTTCACACTCTGTCTTAATCTTAGAAATCCTTGAAATATTTTTCCCGGTACTTTTAATGTATGTACTAAGTGTTATTTCAATGATATTCAATGAACAAGACACCACTTATCCTTCTCTTTATACATATCTCTATCTATCCAATGATTCCATCACATGGGACATAGATAATCTACTGTAGAACATGGGTGCATTAAAATATGTGAATCTAGCTAGTAATCATTTGTGTGAGAGCATTCCATCATCCATTGGAATTTTATCTTGTAGCATATTCTTCTCAATTTTTGTTTAAATTTTTGGATGCACTATAAATCCTGACATCAATAGATGTAAATATTATTGTATCTTTCTTTGCAAATATAACTATAAAAAATTTCATAAAATGTAGGTAGTTTGTCAATTTGCACAATAGAAGAATCTCTATGATCAAGTTGTCATTCCAATAGTAAATGAAGTATATTTAGTTTGTTGCAACCAATTAGAAGACCACTTGCTCACATAAATGTGGCCTTATAAAATCTTAGTTGTTTGAGGAATACTTATGTAATTTAACATATCAGAAGATCAAATTATGCTATCATTCCTTTAGAATGAGATAAAAGAGTTGATCTAGTTTGATTTTAGAAAAATAAAATACAGAAAGGGAAGAGACATGACTCCCTTTTCCTTTGCCATGGCCCATGTCTTTGGAATCCTTGACATGTGCTAACCCTTATAATAAATCATTGGTCTCACCTAGTCCGTTTTTAATCATTGTTGGGCATTTCCTCTTATCTTGAGACAATACATTGTCTTTTGACAATGTTGATAGAGGCCCCTTGATAAATTGTTTTATCCCTAAAGTACTAGAAGTGGACGTATTCTTGGGCCATCCCATGAAGCTTGTTTTGGGGTAGATCCTTGCACCGAATAAAAATTTTGACAGGAATATACTCCTCAAATAGCATTTGAAGGAAAATCCGCTTAATACTATTTACAGTTTCAGATATGATATGGCCAACTTTAATTTTCACCCTCTGTTGCCAACATCAACATAGTTATCAAAAAGTGGTTGAGTAACATTAGAGGAAGCAGAGTGATTACTTGAAATTGATGCACTATGAGACTTTGACTTGTTTTATTTTGTTTGACAGTAATCTTCTTAGAATACTCTTTTTAGCAGGCACCTTCTCATTCCTGGGAAATGCACTAAATTCTTTATCCTCTCTATTATTTTTGCAGTATTTCAAATGTCTATCATAGTTATATGTGTAGCAGTGGGGTATTCCAAATACGATGGATCTGGAATCAAGTGAAGAATGTAAAATAAGCTTAGAGTGAAAATCGATTGGAGGGACACTTAGTGGGGATACAGAAGCAACAATTTCCAAGGACACTTAGTGGGGATACAGAAGAACCAATTTCCAAAGACACTTTTGAAGGAATGGTAGAGACGTTGTCAAGGACAAAGGAAAGTATTGGCAGCGCATCACATCATGATATTGACTGTGCAAAATATAGCCTTGCTCGTGAGGTAAGCTTGATATTTGTTATTTTCCAGCATGGTAAGCAAGTGGCTCATTTTATTTTTTCTTAATGTAGTTTTTTTACTCTTAGAAAATTAATGATGAAAACTGTCAAGGATTTGAGTGAAGAATGAATATCTTGCATGTGGATCATTACTGCATTCATAGTGACTTATGAGAATCCTATACAATGGGTATTTTCCCCCGCATTAACTTATTTGTCAATGTCTTTTTAGTTAGAACTTGAAAACTCTTACATATGGATGTGGATACTATATCAAAAGACCAAACTGGTGTCTTCAGCAAGATGCACAATATCCCCTTCCATTCTCTACTACCCAATGGTCTCTTGTTGGCCATGGGATTTACCTATCCTCCCTGGAATTGATTGTCTATGCAATCATACTTTATTTTCCTTTAAATTTGCAGCCCTGTCTTTTGTACTTGTGAACACCATAATAAAGATGTGAGACCATGGTTGGATATCCAAATAACCAAAGAACATCCCCATGCTTTTGGATTAATTTGTTGGCTCAAGGACAATAGTTGGTGGGTGTTAGCACCCTATAATTCCAAACCACAAACACATCCTATGGTGTGCATTTCCAAACCACCTATTCAATTCCTGTTTTTAACACTTGGACACATTTTCATAGTTTATCTTTGGCAGCCATTATGATTTTTCTCATTTTGATATATGTATTCCTTACACATGTGATCACAAAAAAAAACTAAAACCATGGATAGGTAGACAGATATCCAAGGAACAGATCCATGTCATCTGATAAATTTTTGGGCACAAGAACAACATGTGGTGGGAATTTCTAAATGAACTTTTATTACTGGTTTTAACACTTGGCCAACTGTGCCATTTTCAAGGTGAATTTTTTATTTCACCAAAACCCTAAATCAATGTCACCAGATGATGTAGAATATCTCACTAAGCACAACACAACTCATTTCACCTTCAGAATATTCTTCCTCTTACCTAGGCATGCATTTTAGTGAATTTGGTGCAGAAAACTGCCTGAACCCCTGTTTTGGCAGATCCATAACTTTCTCCACAAACACTCTTAAGACAAAATGAGACCTTGGTTAGATGTCCATGTAAACAAGCTACACCCTTACAGGATAGGACATGCATTTTTATTAAGCTATGAATTATGGTGGTCATTTTCCCAAGTCAATTTTGACTAACTTTCCGAAAAAGACTTGTTTTGGCAGACCCATATCTTTTTCTTCTCGCACTTTTTATGAGAAATGAAACCATGGTTAGATAGGTACTTCAACAAGATATGACATGGAAGGTCAAGGTGGGCATTTAATTTTACCTATGAATTATGGTGGACATTTTCATAAGGCAACTGCTTTAGGGAAAGTTTTCATCACTTAGTCAATTTTTCATCAATTAGTCATATTTTTTACATAGTCATACTTTAATTTTCTTTAAATTTGCAGCCCTATCTTTTGCACTTGTGAACACCAGAATAAAGGTGTGAGACCATGGATGGATATCCAGATCACCAAATAAAATCCCCATGCCTTTGTATTAATTTGTTGGCTCAAGTACAACAGTTGGTGGACATTTTAAAATAGCCTTTTGTAACTGGTTTTAACACTTAGGTAGATTTCATTTATTTTTAACAGGAAAACATTTTTTTTCTCCAACTTGGAAAATTTATATCTCACACGTGTGTTCACCATATTAGGATATTATACTATGGATAGATGTATAGATCATCAGAGAATAGACTCCTATTTTTTAATAGATTTATTGGCACACACAGAGCCTCTGGAGGGCATTTCAAAATGGATTCTCAGACAATTTTTTTTCAATTTGGAAAATTTATATTTCACATGTGATCTTTATTACGGATACTGAACCCAGAGGTAGATAGACAAGTTACCAGATAACATACCCACACCTTTGGATGAAATTATCTACACAACTACATCCTATGGCGTGCATTTCCAAACCACCTCTTCAATACCTATTTTTAACACTTGGACACATTTTCATAGATCATCTTCGGTGGCCATTATGATTTTCTCATTTTGACAGATGTATTCCTTGCACATGTGATCACCAAAAAGAAAACTAAAAGCATGGATAGGTAGACAGATATCCAAGGAACATGCCCATGTCATCCGATGAATTTTTGGGAATAGGAACAACATGTAGCGGGCATTTCTAAATGACCTTTTATTACTGGTCTTAACACTTGGACAACTGTGCCATTTTCAAGGTGAATTTTTTATTTCACCAAAACCCTGAACCAATGTCACCATATGACGTAGAATATGTCACTAAGCACAACACAACTCATTTCACCTTCAGCATATTCTTCCTTTGACCTAGGCGTGCATTTTAGTGAACTTGGTGAAGAAAAATTCCTGAACCCCTGTTTTGGCAGATCCATAACTTTCTCCACAAACAGTCTTGAGAAAAACTGAGACCATGGTTAGATATACAAGTAAACAATTTACATCCTTACATGATGGGGCATGCATTTTTCTTAAGCTATGAATTATGGTGGTCATTTTCCCAAGGAAATTTTGACTAATTTTCAGAAAAAAGACTTGTTTTGGCAGACCCATATCTTTTTCTTCAGACACTTTTTATGAGAAATGAAACCATGGTTAGATAGGTACTTCAACAAGCTATGTCATGGAAGGTTGGGGCGGGCATTTACTTTTACCTATGAATTATGGTGGAAATTTTCATAAGGAAACTGCTTTAGGGAAATTTTTCATCACTTAGTCAATATTTCATCACAACGATATTTTTTATACAGTCATACTTTATTTTTCTTTAAATTTGAAGCCCTGTCTTTTGCACTTGTGAACACTATAATAAAGGTGTGACACCATGGATAGATATCTAGATCACCAAAAAAAATCCTCATGTCTTTGTATTAATATGTTGGCTCAAGGACGACAGTTGGTGGGCATTTGAAAATAGCCTTCTGTAACTGGTTTTAACACAGGATTATTTCATTTATTTTTAACAAGCAAACATTTTTTTCTCCAACTTGGCAAATCCATATCTCACGTGTGTTCACTAGATTAGGATTGATACTATGGATAGATAGATAGATCATCAGAGAAGTAAATCATACTTCTTAATAGATTTATTGGCACACATAGAGCCTCTAGTGGGCATTTCAAAATGCCTTTTCAGACATTTTTTTTTCAATTTAAAAAATTTATATTTCACACGTGATATTTATTACGGATATTGAACCCAAGGATAGATAGAAAAATTACAAGACAACAGACCCACACCTTTGGATGAAATTATCTACACAACCACATTCTATGGCGTACATTTCCAAACCACCTCATCAATTCCTGTTTTTAACAATTGGACACATCTTCATAGTTTCTTTGGTGGCCATTATTATTTTTATCATTTTGGTAGATGTATTCCTTGCAAATGTGATCACCAAAAAGAAAAATAAAACCATGGATAGGTAGACAAATATACAAGGAACATTCCCATGTCATCTGCTGAATTTTTGGGCACGGGAACAGCATGTGGCGGGCATTTCTAAATGACCTTTTATTACTGGTTTTAACACTTGGACAACTGTGTGATTTTCAAGGTGAATTTTTTATTTCACCAAAACCCTAAACCAATGTCACTAGATGATGTAGAAAATAGCTTGAATCCCTGTTTTGGAAAATCCATAACTTTCTCCACAAACACTCTTAAGACAAAATGAGACCTTGGTTAGATATCCAGGTAAACAAGCTACACCCTTACAGGATGGGACGTGCATTTTTATTAAGCTATGAATTATGGTGGTCATTTTCCCAAATCAATTTTGACTAACTTTCCAAAAAAGACTTGTTTTGGCAGACCCATATCTTTTTCTTCGAGCACTTTTTATGAGAAATGAAGCCATGGTTAGATAGGTACTTCGACAAGCTACGAAATGGAAGGTCAAGGTGGGCATTTAATTTTACCTATGAATTATGGTGGACATTTTCATAAGGCAACTGCTTTAGGGAAAGTTTTCATCACTTGGTCATATTTTTTTACATAGTCATACTTTATTTTTCTATAAATTTGCAGCCTTGTCTTTTGCACTTGTGAACACTAAAATAAAGGTGTGAGACCATGGATAGATAGCAGATCACTAAAGAACATCCCCATGAATTTGGATTAATTTGTTGGCTCAAGGACAACAGTTGGTGAGCATTTGAAAATAGCCTTCTGTAACTGTTTTAACACTTGGCAGATTTCAATTATTTTTAACAAGCAAACATTTTTTTCCAACTTGGCAAATCCATATCTCACACATGTGTTCACCATGTTATGAGTTGATACTATGGATAGATGGATATATCATCAAAGAATAGATTCATACTTTTCAATAGATTTATTGGCACACACATAGCCTCTAGCGGGCATTTCAAAATGCTTTTTCAGAAGAAAAAAAATTTCAATTTGAAAAAATTATATTTCACGCATGTGATCTTTATTATAGATACTGAACACAAGGATAGATAGACAAGTTACCAGATAACAACAGACCCACACCTTTGGATGAAATGATCTACACAACCACATCCTATGGCGTGCATTTCCAAACCAACTCTTCAATTCTTGTTTTTAACACTTGGACACATCTTCATAGTTTCTTTGGTGGCCATTATTATTTTTATCATTTTGATAGATGTAGTCCTTTCACATGTGATCAACAAAAAGAAAAATAAAAACATGGATAGGTACACAGATATCCAAGGAACATGCCCATGCCATCTGCTGAATTTTTGGTCACGAGAACAACATGTGGCGGGAATTTCTAAATGACCTTTTATTACTGGTTTTAACACTTGGACAATTGTGCCATTTTCAAGGTGAATTTTTTATTTCACCAAAACCCTAAACCAATGTCACTTGATCATGTAGAATATCTCATTGAGCACAACACAATTCATTTCACCTTCAGAATATCCTTCCTCTGACCTAGGCGCGCATTTTAGTGAACTTGGTGCAAAAAACTGCATGAACCCCTGTTTTGGCAGATCCATAACTTTCTCTGCAAAAACTCTTAAGACAAAATGAGATCAGCGTTACATATCTAGGTAAATAAGATACAACCTTATAGGATGGGGTTTTCATTTTTATTAAGCTATGAATTATGGTGGTCATTTTCCTAAGGAAATTTTGACTAATTTTCTGAAAAAAGACTTGTTTTGGAAGACCCATATATTTTTATGAGAAATAAAACCATGGTTAGATAGGTACTTCAACAAGATAGGACATGGTAGGTTAGGGCGGGCATTTACTTTTACTTATGAATTATTGTGGACATTTTCATAAGGCAACTGCTTTAGGGAAATTTTTCATCACTTAGTCATATTTTTTACACAGTCATACTTTATTTTTCTTTAAATTTGCAGCCCTGTATTTTGTACTTGTCGCCAGAATAAAGGTGTGGGACCATGGATGGATAGCCAGATAACCAAAGAACATCCCCATGGATTTGTATTAATTTGTTGGCTGAAGGACAAAAATTGGTGGGAATTTGAAAATAGCCTTATGCAACTGGTTTTAACACTTTGGCAGATTTCATTTATTTTTAACAGTAAAACATTTTTTCCCTCCAGCTTGGAAAATCTATATCTCACATGTGTATTCACTATATTACGAGATGATACTATGGATAGATGGATAGATCATCAGAGAAGAGATTCATACTTTTTGATAGATTTATTGGCACACACAGATCCTCTGGCAGGAATTTCAAAATGGCTTTTCAGACAATTTTTTTTCAATTTGAAAAAATTATATTTCATGCATATGATATTTATTATAGATACTAAACCCAAGGATAGATAGACAAGTTAATAGATAACTGACCCACACCTTTGGATGAAATTATCTACACAACCACATCCTATGGCGTGCATTTCCAAACCACCTCTTCAATTCTTGTTTTTAACACTTTGACATATTTTCATAGTTTCTTTGGTGGCCATTATGTTTTTTCTCATTTTGATAGATGCATTCCTTGCACATGTGATCACCAAAAAGAAAAATAAAACCATGGATAGGTAGACAGATATCTAAGGAACAGATCCATGTCATCTGTTGAATTTTTGGGCACGAGAACAACATGTGATAGGCATTTCTAAATGACCTTTTATTACTGGTTTTAACACTTGGACAACTGTGCCATTTTCAAGGTGAATTTTATATTTTACCAAAACCCACTACTAGATTTTGATCCAAAATCCGACGGTTTTTTCCGACGGCGCGTGGTTTTTTTCTTTTAACCGTGCCAACAATCAGAAAGATTAATTTTTTTTTTGAAATGGTGGGGATAAGTGTCGCTTAAGCGACGGCAATGCTCCTAAGTGTCGCTTAAGCGACGGCTCTAAAATTGCTTGATTTTTAGGGTGGTGATGTGCCTACATTGAATTATTACTCCAATGCTCTATTTAATGTGAATTATCCCTTCCTTTGTATATGTCTCTCCATTCATTCCCTATCTCATCTCTATTTTTGAACTTACATCCTTACCACTTCAAATAATATGAGAATATCCCCCTCCCTCTCTACAAATAACCAACACAATTCAATACCAAATTACTATATACCTTGTGCAATAAAATTCCTATCCTCTTATTCACTCATAAATTTATCAAATCCTTATTTGTACATTCTTTCTTCTACTCAACATAAACTACTCACTTGCATGGTTCATGCCCTCATTACAAACATCCCCCCTCTCTCTCTCTTTTCCAATGACCAACTTACAACCTAACAACCACCCTACTAGGATGTCTATTAATAAGAGATCCCCCTATATTGTAGTCTCTCACCTTGTGTCTCTCAAGGATTTATTAGAGGATATCTTAACACAACCTATTTAGTCAAGGATAAAATAAAGTGATTGAGTAAGAATTCAAGGATTCAATTGAGAAGACTAAAACTACTATCCCTTGGATTTAATACATATATAGTTTAAGTTTGTTTGTAGAATTTTCTTTTAAAGCGAAATAAGGTCAAAGTAAGGCATATTTTGATTTAGTTAAAGTTTCAAGGCCCACTAATTTAGGAATGATTTCAAGGGCTGTGGGAATAGGAATTTTTATTAAAAGAGAAACAACATATAAACTAACCCTGAGGTATTCATTGTTTAAATGAAAATTATGAAAATTTGTGGATATTATCAAATGAACCCTTAATGAATTTGTATGTTTGGCCAATGAAAGTTTGCAAATTATCTACTCTCTACTCTCTACTAAGAATCTAGATAAGGCATTGGTAAGAGCCCTATTTATGCTAACAATGAGTTTAAGAGGAATATATTTCTTATGGATTTTTGGTTCGCGATAAAGTATAGGAGAATGAAGGTCCCAGGGAAGAACACACTTTTCAATTAAAGGATATAGATACCAGGTTTTATACAATTAGTTGCAAGATTAGAGATTTTGTTAATATGATGTTTGCTAGAGGTTCATAATATGAAGACAAAT
>LPNX010061644.1:0-16593 GCA_001517045.1 Pseudotsuga menziesii
CAAGGCAACGACGCCAACCATGGCAAATCGTCCATTCCTCAGCAAAAGCGCGCTTCCAAGAAACAACGGAAATCCTTCATGGGCGAGCTCATAAAAGAGGCCTCTCTCGCTCAAAATCTCCACCCCAACAGCTGACACGAATCCCAGCATGGCCATTCTCCCATTTATGGTCTCCGGTGCTGCCTCCCGGAAGGCAAACACGTCCTCAAACTTTGTGCTCACCTGCATTAATTAATAGTGTTCACTCCGGTTCATTATTTTAATGAATGGGCATTGGGCAGTGCAGTGCATGTTCTGATGTTCTTGTAAAAAGTGGCACTTATTCTCTTACCTTCCCACGAAGGGTAGGAGGCGATTGCTTTGACTCCTTTGGCTTTGGATTCACATGCAAACACAAGTCGTAAATATATAGAAACAGCAACATATATAAATGTACACAAAATACAGCAACATAATTAAATATACACAGAAACAAGCAACAATACTACTAACCTCTGCCATGCATCTCACTCGAAGGGCCCTGGAGGCGGTTGACTTCTCCGCCGGCCCCCGGTGCAGGAGGGATGCTCCATTCATCGCCGCTGGCCTGCGCTGCACGGGGGATGTTCCATTCACCGCCATTAATGATGAATTCATCACAGTGGCCATCTCAACCGAATAACTTATTTTCTATTTGCAAAGAAACGAGACGGTGGAAGATCAAGCTGCAAGTAACAAGTAATAAATAAACAAGATTATAAGCGACTATTCAGACTCTGGGAACTGTCTGTTATTATATATATACCAATAGGCGTGGCGTGTATTATGAAAATTCCAGGATCATCCAACGGCGAGCCTTCTGCCAAGTGGAGGTTCCTCTGCCTCGTAAAATATTTCCACCTGGTTGGATGAGATCCTCGACTCACTAACCGCTTGACTGGATCCCAAATTTTATTTTTCTTGGTTTGGTTTACCTGACATAGAACAGACAGATACGGCCCAGGATGGAATTTGACGGGTAAATGCCGGTCATGGGTCATTTTACCCGTCAAATACAGCTAAGATTTTACCAAGATCGTCAAAATCTGGTCTAGAATACAGAAAACGTTTCAGATTTTGATTGTTACTGGCAATTTTGACAGGTGTCCGCCATTTGAAATTCCAACCTACGGGTATATATCTCGTGTTTCCGAGAAGTGCTATCTCGGAACATAGAAACCTGGTTGGGCCACCTGCTTCGGTAAAATTATATAGAGACGTAGACTCTCATGACTGCAGCCAAAGTAACATGTTTCCACCTCTTTGGAGTAGATGTCGGGAGGTCAATCCTCGACACCAAATTTTATTTTGGATGTGAAATAATTTTATTATATCAGTTATCAGTTGCACGTCACTTCTTGGAAAAACAAAATGTCTGTCGGCTCTATGTCAAATAAACCAAGTAAAACTCACGTCCCTGGATTACTCACCCAAACCTTAGAAAAGGACTTTCTTAATCTTCCCCTATGATTGTAATTATTAATACTTAAAACATTAAATTAATCATCTCCAATGACTGTAATTAATAATACTTAAAACATTAAATTAATCATCTCCTATGACTGTAATCAATAATACTTAAAACATTAAATATAAAAAGTTTAAAGGATTGGAAGTGTTATTTTTATTTTTCATTAAAAATGTTTAATAATTTTATATGAATAACGTAATATCACATTTATATAACAGATAAACTCACGATTAAGTGTTTCTTTTTCCTGCATCAAATAGGTAGATTAAGTTTTTCTTCTTTTTCATACATCAAATAGGTGATAAAGTAATTAGTTCATTTTTCTTTTATTATTGTTAACTTTATTTCATTTCATTTAGTAACCATAAATAGTTTAAGCCTTAATTTTTTGTAAATATATTTGAAGTGATCAATAATTTTCTATTATGCATTTTCAATTGTTTTATATACTTTTTAAAGTCAAGCCCACACAAACATCCAGTATATTTAATTTTACATCTATTAAACATATTATATTTTACACTTAATTTTATTTTTAAAATATAAAATTATTTTTTATTTATTTTGAATTGTGTTATTATTAATGATATTAACTAGAGTTGTTGGAAGCCCACACAAACGTCCATTATATTTAATTTCAAAATATTATTTTCACATTTATTAAACATATTATATTTTAAGTTTAATTTTATTTTTAAAATATAAAATTATTTTTTATTTATTTTGAATTTTGTTATTATTATTAATGATATTAACTACAACTATTGGTAGAATGTTAATTTTGAAGTCTAAAAGTTTCTAAACTCCAAGCCCATCTCTGTGGATGTTATCAATCAAGTCAATCAAGTAAAATAAAGCCGCCTTCCCGTAAACATGTATGCCTGTTGGCTGCCATGCTTTTGTGCGCCCCTCTCCCTTCCTTTGGTCGGTCGAGCGGGTTCGTACCTTACCCCCTCTAAGAAGACATTCATTATCAATCAAACGCAGTCCTTACTCTAAGGTTCCTATTCTAACGCTGGGCAAAACATCTATCTCTCCTAGTCGCTCCTTCCTTGCCAAGTATCTATCCATCCACGACTTGATATCCCTCCGACTTATTAGTCCCTTCAGTATATCCCAAGCCATACCAGCAGCCTTAAACTATCCAAGCCTTTGAAATTAATTTTCTTTTTTTTAAACGAGAACAATTAATTGATTTTATATAAAGGATGACACACATCAACATAAAACATGAGTTATGCCACTCCATAGATGAGAAATGTTCTTATCGGTAGGCTACAAGCTATTACCCTATATACAATTATCTAAAAATAAGTTGTAACACATATAATAATTTTAAATTAATATTTCTTTGAATGTTATATTTTTAAAAAATATTTTGACAAGAAAGTCAAAATCGATGTAATGAATTATTTTATTTAATAATTAAAAAAAATGGGAGGAATGAGAAGTGAGTGAGAAGTAAGTGATGCAAAAGGCATCTTCCCCAAAATCAGGTCAAGACTCCTTGTGGAGTGCTAAAGAGTGGGAGGCTCATAAATGACCATGCCCCAGGAAAAATATTATATATTAGTATGTCCATCAAGTAAGCAGGAGGTTCGCGATGGACAAGGAATTGATTTGTTAATGCAAGAGATGGCACATTGATCGGATTTTTTCCTTGTGATTCAGCAAACATGCTCGAGGGTTCTAGAGCAAGTAAGACTGGGCTAATCTATGAGTTGGTTGGGAGGAACGACAAGTTCGGTTCTATTTTCCCGAGAGTGGTGTTAGGTTCCCTACTTTATTTCTTATTTACTTAAGTATTGATAAATTATAGATTGAGTGTATACATGAATCATAATTATATTTTTATAGTAAATTATACTTTGTATCTATTCCTAACCTTTCCTATTTTCATGTTATGATTTGATATAAAATGTTCTTTATTAGTAAAAGAATCACAGACTTATTTATCATAGTTATATTTCAAATTAATCTCTGTTTGGGATTCCATACCCGAATTAGACTAGGATCTAATGATAGCCTAACTAGGAATCTCGACCAAACTATGTTTGCATATTTTTTCCTTAAAATATTTTAAAATGTATTTACAACTAATCGTATACCCTAGGTGTTGGGGCTTTGCATACAGAGCTTATCTCTATTTTCTAGATTGCATTACCTTATAACCTATTTCCCATTTAAAAACTATGTTTCAAGAATATCTATAGTCACGACTAGCTCCCATTAATATAAGTTAAACAATGAATTTTTAGAAAGAATTTACTAAATAGACAACGATTTTTCAGAAGGAATTTACTAAGTAAACAATGATTTAAATAACTACAGTAAGGGATCAAATAACATAAATAGTAAAAGAATAGATTTTAGATAGTCATATAGAATTCCTTAGAGTATACATAGTAGATCTAAAAGTATTTTCAATCAAACAAAACATCTAAATCGCAAATCTAGATCGAGGAATTATCTTAGTAGCAATCATTTATTCGTCCATCTCACATATCCAATTAATAAGTCAAAAAACAAAAATATCTAATTAATTACAGAGTAAAACAATATCAATCATTAACTTAAACACACATTCCCTATTCACGAGTATCCACACCCCGTGATACATGGCTCTGTCCAAAAGATAGGATGGCATCCATCGTTTTAAAAATCAACGAATTGTACATCTCAATAGGATAACATGACAACACATTAAAATAAGAGAGGTTGCGAAGCCATTTCTATAAAATAGTACATACCCATAAGGGTTTAAATAAAACTCTTCAACTTGTCTTCGCAGTAGTGGCGAAATCCCTATCCATTTGGGGTCTGCGAAATTAGTGGGAAACCATTGCAACCTAATTTTATTTAAACCTTACCATTTTTTGTTGGAAGTGAATCCATTGGTGTAGACAAAGTACACCCATGTCGTGGATTACATTCACATCAAAAAACTAAGGAATGTTTGTACGTTTACTAAGTCAAGACTGCATTGGTTTGATTTAAACAGAGTTGGAGAAAGTTCCTCACCTTTGGCAAGGAAGGAGGCGTGACAGGAGGTGACCCTTTGCCACTCTCATTGGCCAGGATTACAATATGGATTCCACATTACTTACAATCAAAACTAAGTATTGTAAATATGTAACAAACCATTTGAATAAGAAAATCTTCTGCCTAAAAACCCTTACGTGGTAAACTCATTAGGAGCCATGAGGATGAAACTAGGCTCATCTAAAGTCACTCTAAGTCACTTGAATTCTCTGCACAATCACAAATAAGTTATAAATCCGTATCCTTTTTCAATAGAAGTAAATAATTTATTAAAAACTTACAGTAGGAGGACGGATTTTTTTACCTCTATTCAGCATAGAGATGGCCAGGGGTCCACTCCTCCTGTGTACCCTTATTTCTTCTCTTCCTGCATAAATGACAGAGAAAACCCAAGTTAAACATTGCATAAGCTATTAATCTTTAAAAAAAATGAATAAAAGAAGACTGAGAATGTGCTCATTACCTTGTTAAATGCTCAAAAGGCTCAAAGAAAGATCTGTTCCTTACCTAACCATGACAAAATAGAAAGGTCAGGGCCTTAATGGAAGCCATACCAGCGACAAAAATCTTGAGGTAAACCTCAAAAAGAAGTAATAAACTTTCATTAACTGACCATGTAAGGAACAAGAGGAAGATTGTGCAAGAAACCATAAATGACCAAGTTCTCTTCCAAGAACAGTTACAAACCAAACTAATGCAAAAATAAAACCCCTAGACAAATTAAAATTGTGTTGAAACCCTTACAGGTGACCACAACTAGTGGAAGGCTGAGATTCCTCTGTTGTTCAGGGATTCTACCTTATGACACGGGGTTTGGGGGTCACCAACATACAAAATGTTTAACTTGCAGACATACAACAAAACATAAATATTTATTAAGGAAATATGATAGAAAGGATGTGTACCTTATGAAGGAAGGTTAATCCTAGCTTTAAGCTTTTCTCCAAATGCTCCAACAAATTCAAGGTATTCAACACCTCCAAATGAGATTGATTTCTTGCCACAAAGATCTTAGTTGTTATATAAATATGAATGAAATATTATAATTGCATATAAATATAGATAATAATGCATTTCACTAATCATAACACATAAGAACATAAATACACAAAATGTGGAAGAAAATCACTCTTTATTTATAAGTAACAAGGAATGGTACAACTATTGTCTAACATAGGCCTCCTCTGCTGACCAAGGACTGAGTTCCCTTGCTCCAATATCCAATCATTCCTCCAGCACAACCTTGCTCTTCTAAGATTCTTTTTTATCCTCTACCCCTACCCTTTATTTATACTTGGTAATCAGGGGGAGTTACAAAGGTAAGGATGGTTAGAGAGGTTGGGGATGTTATGATTTTGAGCCCAACTATCCCCGACTAATCATGTTTTAATTTTTTAATTTTTTTCTTAATGTAACCACATGTACATATACTGGCAGGTCATGAATATCAAGGGAATAACTATAAAATATTTATGCCACTAAACCCTGCAGCAAAATAAAAAGAACCACCCACTACCTTTAATAAAAACACTGCACAAAGGGAGCCACGTTACTTTAAAGACTGCCCCATAAGAAATAAAAAATGTAATATAATGTTCACTCAATCCAAGAAGCTGCAACAGTTGGGGATATGGCGAGAAGCATGGACAGAATCAATGCAGAATTGGAGAATCGACAAGCAAATCATCAAACTTCAATGGTCGAAATTGAAGGTATGATAAAATACAAACCCATTTCTATATTAATTGATCCAGGTGCAATTTTGAGTTATGTATCACCTAGGATTGTAGAATTATGTAAATTACAGCAAGACAAGTTTGAAAACTCTTAGCTGGTGTAGCTAGCCACAGGAACAAAACGGAAAGTCACTAGTTACGTGAAAAACTGTGAAATTGTGATGAATGAATTGAATACACATGCTGACTTAAATATATTACTGTCAGGGTCTTATTATTTGCTGATAGGAATGGACTGGTTAGAGAAACATAGAGTTATGTTAAATTGCTATGATAAAAAATTCACGTGCTTAAATGATAATGGTAATACAATTAGTGTAAAAGGAATTCTCGGAAAAGTTACCATAAGAGAAATCTCTGCCTTACAGATGAAAAGGTCTGTACGTAAGGGATGCAAATTTTTTGTAGTCTATGTAATGGAATATAAAGATAAATATAATCAACTTAATATAAAGGATATACCAATTTTAAAATATTTTAAAGACATATTTCCGGAAGAATTTCACGAACTACCTATGAAGAGGGATATAGAATTTACGATCGATTTGGTACCGGGGATGGTACCAACATCAAAATATCCCTATCGGATGAATATAGTAGAGTTTACTGAACTTAAATCAAAATTACAAGAATTAATTGATAAAAAGTACATCTGACATAGTGTTTCCCCTTAGGGAGCATCCTTCTTATTTGTAAAGAAAAATGATGGTACCTTAAGACTATATATAAATTATCAACAATTAAACAACATGACTATTCAAAATCGATATCCTTTTCCACGGATTGGCGATTTATTCGATCAGTTTCAAGGGGAAATTATCTTCTCCAAAATAGATTTAAGGTCTTGATACCATTAGGTACGGATCAAGGATGAAGACATCTTTAAAACTACTTTTAGAAAAATATATGGTCATTACGAGTTTGTCGTAATGCCCTTTTGTTTAACAAACACCCCTACAACTTTTATTTGCTAATGATTAGTATTTTGAGTAAATACTTAGATAAATTCGTATTCATCTTCTTCGACAAGATATCAATCTATTATAAGAATAAAGAAGAACACAAAGAACATCTAAGAATAATTTTACAACTGTTAAGAGAACAACAAGTATTTGTTAAGTTTAGCAAGTGTGACTTCTTTAAAGACACAATCCAGTATCTAGGGCACATGGTGTCTAAAGATGGAATATCAGTTGACCCCAATAATATCAGGGCTATGACAGAATGGCCTGTTCTAAAGAATGTAAACGAAGTAAGATCATTCATGGGGATTACTGGATACTACCAAAAATTCATTGAAGGATTTTCTATGATAGCCTACCCCATATCTTCATTGTAGAAGAAAGGTAAGAAATTTGATTAGAGTGAAAAATGTACTAAAAGTTTTAATAAATTAAAACATTTGTTAACTATAGATCCTATCTTAAAAATTGTTGATCCTTTTAAGGATTTTGTCATATGCGCCAACACATGTAAAGAAGGATTAGGCGGGGTCCTAATTCAAGAAAATTATCTCGTGGCCTACGAGTCTATGAAGTTAAAAGAACATGAGAAAAATTATGTGACTCATGAATTAGAACTTTCTTCCATCATACATGCACTAAAAAAGTGGCGACACTACCTCATCGGAAAGAAGATTTTACTGATGTTAGATAACATAAGTCTAAAGTACTTCTTTGGCCAACAAAATATTAACGCTAGACAAGCTAGATCGTTGTCATTTTTAAGCAAATGTGATTTTGAAATAAAACATATAAAAGGAAAAAAAATAAAGTTGTGGATGCTTGAAGTCATCACACAAACTTGATGTATTCTAGCAGCAATTATGAATCAGATTTAGAAAATAAAATTCTAAATGCAATTTTTTTTGATAAAGAGTATCAAAACCTAAAAGAAAAGACCGCAGAAAATGAAAGGAATCAAATAAAAATAGATATTAGCCTAAATGGAAGAGGGTTATTACTACATAAAGGAAGATTATATATACCTAACTCAACAGAAATTAAAGCATATGTTATGAATGAATTACATAAACGACCTTATTCAGGGCACCCTGGATATCAGAAAATGATTACTATGACAAGAAAAGACTTCTTTTAGCCTAATATGAAAGAAAAAGTAGCGCAATATTTGGCACGTTGTATTGAATCTCAACGGTTTAAGGCTGAACACTAACATCCAATAGGATTACTGCATCCATTACCCATTCTGGAATGGAAATGGGAAGTGATCAGCATGGATTTCATATCAAGTTTACCTATGAATTTTGAACAACATGAACAAATCATGGTTGTAGTGGATAAATTAAGTAAAGCATCTCACTATATACCGATAAAATCTACTTATAAGGTTGTTAACATTGCTGATATTTTTATGAAGGAAATTTTTAGGTTACACAGCGTACCAAAATAGTAATCTCAGACAGAGATGTAAAATTTACAGGAAATTTTTTGAAATCCTTGTTTAAAGGACTAGGCACCCAATTAATTCCAGCACTCCATCTCACCCTCAAACTGGCCGAGCAAGTGAAAGAGTAAATAAGATTCTAGAAGACATGCTTAGAATGTATGTAATGGATAAACTTGGTAAGTGGAAAGATTACTTGCACTCAGTAGAATTTGCATACAACAATGATTTCCAAATTTTGGCTGGAATGAGTCTGTTTGAAATTCAGTACGGATGAAAATGTAACAATCCAATTTCTTCGAGCAGCCCCATCGATAGATTAATCTTAGGTCTGGAATTGTTGAAATATATGGAACTAATAGTGAAACATGTACAACAAAACTTGAAGGTTGCCTAAGATATAAAAAAATATTATGCAGACTTGAAAATAGCTCCTCGTGAGTTCCAGGTGGGAGAACATCTATACCTAAAGTTGAAACCCAAGCAAATATGTCTAAGATTGCAAAGATACTCAAAATTGGCACCGAGGTATTGCGAGCCATTTGAAATTTTGGAAAAAGTTGGACCAGTAGCGTATTAGTTAGCATTACCACCTACAATGAAAGTACATAATGTTTTTCATGTTTCCATTTTGAAGAAATATGTTCTTGATGCTACTCATGTGATTGAATGGAATGTTATATAGGTGGAACCTGAAGGATATTTTTCGCTAGAACCGAAGTGTATTCTAGACATGAGAGTACTTTTACTTTGGAACCGTACCATTGGACAAGTCAAGGTGCAATGGAAGCAAATTAGTCCAGAGGAATTCACTTTGGAATTGGAGAGTAATATGCAAAAGGCTTATCCAATTCTATTTCAAGATGAAATAATAGAAAATTGAAGATAGGGAAATAATAACAATGAGGACAGTGTTATACTCTAAGGGGAGGTGTATGTAACACACCGAATAATTTTAAATTATTTTTATTTTGAATATTATATTTTTAAAAAATATTTTGACAAGAAAGTCACAATGGATGTAATAAATTATTTGTATTTAATAATTAAAAAAACTAGGAGAAATCAAAACTGAAGTAGTTGTTGAAAGAGTGTTTTCTAACCCACAAGGGGAAAAGACAAGTGACGAAATCCAATGAGTGAGAAATCAAGTGATGAAGGAGGTGTATTCCCCAAAATCAAGTCAAGACTCCTTTTGGAGTGCTAAAGAGTAGGAGGCTCATAAATGGCCAAGTCTTAGGAAAATAACTATATAATAGTATGTCCATCAAGCAAGCAGAAGACTAGTGATGGATGCAAAATTTATCTGTTGATGAAATAAATGGTACATTGATCATATTTTGTCCTCGTGGTTCAACAAACAGGATCGGGGATTATGGAGCAAGTAATACTTGGCCGCTCTAGGAGTTGGTTGGGAGGAACAAAAACTTCATTTTTGTTTTCCCGACAATGGTGTCAAGTTCCCTATTCTATTTCTTATTTGTTTAAGTATTGATAAATTATAGACTAAATATAGACATTAATCATAATTACATTTTTAACGTAAATTATATTGTGTATCTATTCCTAACCTTTCTTATCTTCATGTTATGATTTGATAGAAATTTTTCTTTGTTAGTAAAAGAATCACAAACTTATTTATCATAGTTATATTTCAATTAATCTTTGTTTGGCCTTCGATACCTGAATTAGAGTAGGATCTAATTTATCCTAACTAGAAATCTAGACGAAAGTATGTTTGCATATTTTTTCCCTTAAAATATTTTAAAATGTATTTACAAGTAATTGTATACACTAGGAGCTGGGGCTTTGCATACAGAGCTTATCTCTATTTTATAGACTGTATTACCTTATAACATATTTCCAATTTAAAAAAATTTCTTTCAAGAATATGTATAGTCACAACTGGCTCCCATTAATATAAGTTAAACAATGATTTAAATAACTCCATCAAGGGCCCGATCAAAGAACATAAACTTGTAAGTGAATACATCGAATATAGTTGTATATAATTCCTTAGAGTATATAGAGTAGAGCCAAAAATATTTTCTTTCAAAACAAACATCTAAATACAAATCTAGATCGACGAATTATCTTAGCAGTAATCATTTATTCATACAGCTCACACATATGATTAATAATTCAAACATCAAACGGATATAATTAATTACATAATAAAACAATATTACTCATTAACTTAAATGCACAATCCCTATTCACGAGCATCCACACCCCGTGATACATGGATCTGTCCAAAATACTTTTCAACACAATCGAATCACAAAAAGATAGTAACATTCGATTTTCATCAACAATTTCCAAATTATAAACATTGAATGGTTGTAATCCCATTAAATGACATCCATCATTTTAAAAATCAATAAAATGCACATCCGAATAGGATGGAATGACAACACATTAAAATAAGAGAGGGTGCCAAGCCATTTCTACAAACTAGTACAAACCCATACGGGTTTAAATAAAACTCTTCAACTTATCTTCTCATTAGTGGAGAAATCCATATCCATTTGGGCTCTACAAACCTAGTGGGAAACCACTACAACCTACTTTTATTTAAACCTTACCATTTTTGGCTGGCGACAGATCCATTGGTGTAAACCAAGCAAAACCACGCTGTGCGTTACATGATCATCAAACAACTAAGGAATGTTAGTTCGTTTACTAAGTCAAGACTACATTGGTTTGATTTAAACATAGTTGGAGAATTTTCCTCATCTTTGGTAAGGAAGAAGAAGTCCTAAGAGGAGGTGATCCTATCACCACTCTCGTTGTTCAGGCTTACAATCTACATTCCATGTTACACATGATTAGAACAAGGTATTGTAAATATGTAACAAATAGTTTGAATAAGAAAAGCTTACGTCTAAAAAATATTACTTGCTAAACTTGTTAGGGGCCATGAAGATGAAGCTAGGCTCATTTGAAGTTATTCTAAGCATCTTGACTTCACCGAACAATCACAACGAATATATAAACCCATATCTTTTTTCCATAGAAGTAAATAATTTCTTAAAAAGTTACACTAGGAGGACAAATTTTTTACCTCTATTGAAAATAGAGAGAGCCAAGGGTCGACTCTTGCTATGTACCCTTATTTCTCCTATACCTGCATAAATGAAGGAGATCCCCAAGTTAAACATTGCATAACCTATTAATTTTAATGAATAAAAGAAGATTGAGAATGTTCTCACTACCTTATTAAAGGCTTGGAATTCTCCAAGAAATACATGTTCCTTTCCTAACCATGAAAAACCAGAAAGGTCGAGGCCATAATCGCGGCCATACCACTAATAAAAACATTCAGGTAAAACTCAGAAACAAAAAATAAACTTTCATTAACTGAACATGCAAGGAATGAGAGGGAGACGGTGCAAGCAGCCTTGAATACTTGCGTTCTTTTCCAAGAACAGTTACAGACCAAACTAATGAAAAAATAAAACCCTCAGACAGATTAAAATCGTGTTTAACCCTTGCAGGTGATCATGACAAGTGGAAAGCTAAGATCCCTCTTGAACCACTTGTGTATGCATGTAAACTTGTTATCGAATGGACCTAGCTGCGTTGTCAACTCGTAGCCAGGGAAGATTTATTTCCCTAGTACAAAAATTAATTGAATGCACTAGAAACCCTTGTATCTCCCTTTGAAGGATATGGCATGACCATTTATAACATATCAACATATGATATGAAAGGGTTGTTGCTAGGGTCACAACTATGGTGTTTATCACCATAGTCCAAACAACTTAATCAAGCCTCAAACCAAACCATGCGCTAGGATTCAAATACATTAATCCTTTATTACAACTTTTCATTACCCCTTGTCAACTTATAGTAAGAGGGTGGAGGGTGAGCTAGGACTAAGCCATATCTTTTTAGGCTTAAGTCCCTAGTAATCCATACTTAAAATAGTTATAAAAGCAATAAAAAAAAAAGTCACCTGGGTGAGTTTCTATATGGTCGTCATCACCTAAATATAACATCAAAAGTGGCATAACCTGTTGATAAAACATATAAATGAGACAATTTAAGTGACACAATTCTTTTTACTGTGATGAAAAATAATTTACGCTGTGACCAACATTTATAAGTTAAATGGCAACATAATCTAAATAATAGAGTAAAAGAATATATATATATATATATATATATATATATATATATGGATTTTTTAGGTGTGTGACATAAGTTGTTATGAAAGTGCTACTTCCAATATTTTTATTACTATATATTCTAATTAAGTCGCCTAACACTAAACTAAAAACTAAAAACATAAAACAGTTGAGAAACTAAATGAGGCCAAGTGCATCGCTTGTGTTTTGATCCTCTTGAGATTATTGAAGGGGATATAGTGGTTTTGCTTCATTGTCTTTGAATTATTCCAAGCTTGAAATATTTACAACTTCATTATATTGATGGACGTATGAATCCTTAGATTCCCAACTACTTTTTTAGTCTATTGCTTGAGACCTCTGCACTACTAGCAGTTCATCATGCCTACAAACCAATATTGTAATTGTATCCACTTGTGCTTTCTAAACATGGAATTTGACATATGTGTTTTCCAACCTAATATCCAAAAAAATCACTTGGTACATGGTTTAATATTCTTTCTATTCCATTTCTTCATGCTTTCTGATATTGTTCTCAATTTCAGGAATTTGGGCTTCCCAAATTCAGGTGTTCTCTTCCACCTCCTTGAGTCAGTTGTCTAAGCAGAAGGTGAAGAACACCAGTTGGAGGGAATTATGTTCAATTTTTTTTGAATGTGGATCCATTTTTCCCAACTACACATTCAATTGGCGGAATGCTTCTATTAATGCTTCAATATGTGACCTCATCCATTTCATTTGGCACCTAATATCTCTTATAGTTGGCTTATTCTCTTTAATTCCCTCATACATTTCATGAAGCTTCTCCTCAATCTCCATTTATGTGTCTTTCACCTTCCAAGTTTTATTCCGACATTATTTTGACTTCCATCCAATAAGTGTTTTAGCACAAATCCCTTAAATTCAAAAACTTGCTCAATCAGGTATGGAGTGAAATTACAATAATCTTGGACAGTTCTATAGTTATCCATGATTTGTGGTAGTGATATTATATCTTGTTTCTTCAATTGATCCAACAAACTTCAGTATGTTCCATTAATATCTTCATGAGTGTGACCAACTATAACGAAATCTTACAGGTGTGTGCAAGAAGATGAGGGACCTTTTAGGAAACATGCTCAGGATACATAAAATTACAATGCACTTGCATTATGTAATGCTTGGTTTGGTTAAGCTCAAGCATGACATGTCATAAGACACATAGGTTAGGATAAGAAAAATGCGCACATGTTTTATAGTTACAAAACACGCACACGTGATGGAGAAGAAAAACGCGCATGTGTTTTAGAGAAGCAAAACGTGCACGCGTTATGGAGAACCATAAAAATTAGTTTTTGTGCATGGCTAGGGAAATGAAAAAAATTAGTTTGAATCATCAATACTTAGGACCTATAGTAATATTTTAGCATCTTTAAGAACAACATCTCAAACAACCATGCCTAACCTCCCAATAGCATAATTTTTCTTTGTGTTGTAATATGGACACCATTAGGAGGATTTAAGAACTAAGTATTGGTCATAGTCCCTTGACCATTCCTGGGGAGGAAACTCAAGAATTATGCCCTAAAGGTATTTTTTAAGGCTTGAGGTCCATGAACAAGTCATTGAACCTGCATATAGGACCTCCATATGTGATATTTTGCATCTAAGAGAGACCATGCAATGCATTAGCATTCTCTTAGCACTAGGAACATATCGGAAGACATGGTTGAGGGAGTAAACCTATTCCGTAGGCCCTAAAGGAATCCTATAGACATATAGGGCCAAGAAAAACACATCAATCAAACACACATGATCTCTTAATGGTTTCCTCAACCTTTAAGTTGACATATGACCATGTTTAGCATTTTTTTAGCATTAGATATGGAGGATAAGGTGTTAAACATGGTTGGTACATAAAGCTTTAATTTTAGGTTGT
This sequence comes from Pseudotsuga menziesii, assembly GCA_001517045.1. Taxonomy (NCBI): domain Eukaryota; kingdom Viridiplantae; phylum Streptophyta; class Pinopsida; order Pinales; family Pinaceae; genus Pseudotsuga; species Pseudotsuga menziesii. The sequence goes on from LPNX010061644.1 coordinate 14,722, forward strand.
AAACCATCTTTTAGGGATCAAGGTCCATGAACGACACCTTGAATTACCATAGATGACCTCTAAATTTGGTATTTTAGATTTGAATAGGGATATGGGAACCATTAGGGGTTTCCAAGTACTATATATGTGTCTTGGGACCTTAGAGATAATAAGGGGAGGAAACTTAGGCCTTACCCCCTACAAGATTCTTCTAGGAATCTAAACCTAAGAATTATGTGTTTAACAACCTTAATGGATCCTTTCATGGTATCATTTACCTTGAAATGGGGATACTAGTTCCATTAGAACAATTTTAGCACTAAGTACAGATATTAGGGCCCTTGACATGGGTGGGGGGGGGGGGAATTGGTCCTTAGGTCTTAAAGGAATTTTGTTGACCATTTAAAGACAAAATTGATGCCTCCAACCACCACACATGAAGTTCAAAGTTAATCCTTTGAATATTGATGGATATATACATACCATAATCATTTTTTGAGCACTACGTATACATCTCAAGGCCATGGACATGGTTAGGGGAGGAAACTATGGCCTTATGCCCTAGCTAAGGCTTCTAGGAATCCATGGATATGAAGGATTCCTTAAAAAATCACACATGGCATCTCATACTTATATTTGCATATTGAATATGGATGTTAATGAAATTAGGAGGTTTTGAGTAGTAGGTGTGGGACCTTCAAGACATGATTGAGGGAATATGATCATGCCTTACTCCATAATGGAATATTTGAGGCACCCATTTTAATGAACAATTCCTTGAAGCACCACACATGAGCATTAGATATGGATATTAAGGCATCAACATGGTCAAGGGAGGAAATCCAAGAATCAATCCCTAAATAATGATTTTGGCATCTATGGCTACGCATGTGCCTTACTCATTATCTCTCTATTCCTTACTCATTGGCCCTCCCTTCCTTTGTATTTCAATCTCTCTCTATCTTTATGTGTGTGTGTGTGTGTGTGTGTGTGTATTTCCCCCCTCTCTCTCACAACCTCCCTCTTTGTCTCTCTATCTCTATGTGTGTGTATCCCTCCCTCACTCCCCATCTCTCAAAACCCCTCGCAACCTTCTTTATACCTCCCTTGCTATCCCTCCCTACATCAATCTCTCTCTATTATTCCCCCCTCCCCCCTCTCTCATTTTTTATCACCCCTACCCCCTCTCTCATTATTTATCACCCCTCCCCCCATCTCTCTATGTGTGCGTGTGTGTGTGTGTGTCCCTCTCCCTTCTCTATATTTGTATCTATGTGTGTATGTAAATCCCTCACCCCCATATCTCATAGCTTCTCTCCACCTTCTATATACCTCCATCACTATCCATCCCTCCATATCACTCTCTCTATTATTCACCCCTCTCACCTCTCTCCTTGTTGCTCGCCCCTCCCTCCCTCTCTCCCACACAATCTCTCTCTCTCTCTCTATGTGTGTGTGTGTGTCCCTCCCTCACTTCCCATATCTCATAACCTCTCTCCACCTTCTCCATAACTCCCTCACTATCCTTCCCTCCATCACTCTCTCTCTCTAATTCTCACCCCTCCCCCTCCCCCTCTGTTTCTCACCCATTCCCCTCTCTCCCACATAATATCTATGTGAGTGTGTGTGTGTGTGCCCCCCTCTCTCACAAACTCCCTATGTCTCTCCCTCTCTCTCCACCTTCTATTTACCTCCCTCACTATTTCTCCTTCTATCAATATATCCCTCCCTTTGCTCTTAATTATCATCCCTCCATGACATTATCCCTCTACCATTTCCTGTCTACCTCTCATCTTGTATCCATCTCTCTTGATCTCTTTCCACCCTCCCTCTCTCTCCATCGGTCAACCCTCCACCCTCTCTCTCTCTCTCTCTCTCTCTCTCTCTCTCTCT
>LPNX010061644.1:23319-37669 GCA_001517045.1 Pseudotsuga menziesii
AGTATACACACTTTCTGAAATGGAGGTAAAAACAACGGTTAAAATTAACCCCCAAAAAACAAGAAAAATGTCGTTTTCTCGTCAAGTTGTATAACTTGTTACCAACCAACAGACCATTATCTTTCTGCGGCACATTCAAAGCTCACAACCACATTTTGGCTCCAAAAATTTGAATTAGTCTCTTCACATGCTTGGGAGCATTCAATAGCCCAATAGATGTACCTTAAAACCCACTTCATGATGTGGAGCATTAAAACAGAGAACTATTCATTTGAATATCTCCATTTAATTAATAAAATGAAGTTGTGTGCATGCATTTCATAAGGGAAAACTAGATAAATGTTATACTTCAATAATTAGTTTGAGAGATCATATTTCATAGCCCTTATTATCATTTGGCATCACAAATCTCCCTTAACTTGTTCCTCAAGAAACACTCCAAGTTAGTTGGCAAGGAATTTCAGAGAGTTCAAAAGGACCCATCCCAAAGGGGAGGGTTGGCTAACATTGGAGCTATATTCTTCTAGGTAACACCATTTGTATACAAAATTTTCTATTGGACAATACTATATGGTTGAAGCTAACTTATTCTCTTTGTTTTATTCCATTTTATCACTTGATAATCTTTTTATTTCACTCTTAGTTGTTGATTTTGGCATTATCTTGTTAATGTTTGGCCTACTAATCGTTAATCATTCGGTTTCCTTGGTTGCAACTTGCAAGGAGATGAAGTATTTCTCAACCTTGCGACACAAACACAAACAAAACCCAACATAAAGAATAATAAATTTAAGTATCTATCAAATCTTAATACAACCACATACACCTTGTTCTAAAACTTTATATATAAACAAGAGATAATAAAAATAATGCCTATAATCTTGAATATTTATCTTGATAAAATATAAAACTATACTTTCCCAATTATTCTAACAAGATAAATTCCAAAAATTTTCATATAACATTTATGTTATACCACTAAATTTTGGATCCATAAGAAATGAAATAGATTTTGGAAAAACCATCATGTTTTTCATAGGTTCTTGTTCTTTCAATATGGTGACAAAATATTCCTTCACAAAATCTAAATTAACAAGATGCTTCGTGCGATCTCATGTAGGGAATGTATTTTTGACACCTTGACTCATCAAAATATTTTCGAATAACTAAATTTTAGAAATAAGATTTCCTTTAGGCTTTGAATAACTCAACATCTTTTTAATTGTCTTTGCCCAAGGTAGTTGAGCACTATATAATTTGGCTTGCCATAATCTCTAATAGTTTGCACATCTCTCAAGTGTACCGAAATGGTTAATTATATTTTTGAATTAATATTTTATTAGATAAAATCAAGGATTTATGATCTTTTACCATTAACAAGATAACGTTTTTTTTAATTAATAATATTTTACTTAATTTTAGAAATATATTTTTACAAGGCTTTGAATAATTCAACTTATTTTTATTAGTGGTTGTCTAAAATAATAAAACTTATATAATTAAGCTTGTCATAATCTTTAATATTTTGCACATATCTCTCAAGTGTCTCATACTAAAAAAGTTGATTATATTTTTGAATTAATATGCCACTATGAAATGAATAATTAATGATGTTTTACCATTTTTAAGCTATCTTATTTTTTAATTAATGATGTTTTATCACTCTCAAGCTAGCCTTTTTACTAATCTCTTTAGAGAGTATGATTTAGACTTTTATTTACTAACCTCTTTAGAAAAAGTATGATTTAAAAGACTTAGACTTTTTTAGACTTTTTTTTGGCTTTATTCAATGATCAAAGGAATTATTTTTTTTATAAGTAAAACAGTTTTTTATTTAAATAAAAAAAAAGAAAAAAGAAAAAATATTACATCCTTTTGCATAATTCACATCCATGACTTATAAGAAAGGCATATTATCCCACACAAAGTAAAAAGGAGAAAACACATGTTCAATATAAATAATTAATAAAAATATAAGTTTTGAAGCTAAAACAATTTAAAAAAAATTAATTAAAAGATTTTAAGAAATTATTAACCAATAAAAATTTTCTTTAATATTTTAAAATTATGCTATATATTCTGTAAAATTATACTTAAAACAAAATCAAAATCTTAAAACTAAATTAAAATGTTCAACATATATATAAAAGAAATGAATTTTATGAAAATCCAAATAATCTTTTAATTTTTTTAACTCTTTGGAAATGGAATCGTGTGTGTCGATCAAGCTAGTGAAAAAGGAGTCTTGGAAAGGGCATGTCAGTGTCGTTCGAGTGAAGAGGAGGCCATGGAGCGCGGCGTTTTAATGTTCAAATTTCATTCAAATTTGATCACAACTGGCAGATGGGAGTTGTAGGAGCCTACGACATGCGCATGATAGTCATCTGTCTGATGTCTCGATTAAAATGTGAATAAAACAATGTTAATCCATTTCACTTCACTGATGTCTCGATTAAAATGTGAATCAATTCAGACGAACTCTTATATCTCTATGCAGATAGTCATCTTGTTACAGACGAACTCTTATATCTCTATGCAAGTAGTCATATACATTTTAGAATTTTGGGTAGACAATCATCTATGTTTTTTCATCTATGGATTAACAATTTCAAAAAAGTCAAAAATAACTATGAGCCCAAGGACGTCCATCAATTAATTCAGTTTAATGTGAAGGGCCCTGGAGGTGGTTGACCTCTCCGCTGGCCCGCGCTGCACGAGGGATGCTCCATTCATCGCCGCTGGCCTGCGCTGTAGCAGGGATGCTCCATTCATCGCCATTAGTGGTGCATTCATCACAGTGGCCATCTCAACAACTGAATATTTTAATTCTATTTGCAAAGCAAGGAGACAGTGGACAAATCAAGGTGCAAGCAACAAGTCATAAATAAAGAAGAGTATAAGCGGCTTTTGAGACTCTAGGGACTGTTTGTTGTGACATATACACCGATTGGCCTGGCGTGTATTATGAAAATTCTAGGATTATCGAACGGCTAGCCTTCTGCCAAGTCTACGTTCCTCTTCCTCGCAATATGTTTCCACCTGGTTGGAATAGATCCAGGGAAGTGAATCGCCAACTGAGTAACCTCTTCGCTGGATCCTAATTATAGCTCCGATCAAAATAGTTTACATCTAAAATAAAATTTGGGAAACGATTTTGATTGGAGTTATGTCGATATCTAATGGACAATATTGATATTTTGTTTTATTATTATTATTTTTAGAATCCGATAATAATTTATTCTTTGAGAGGTAAATATCTCGTAACCGCCCCTGAAAATAAACATTCTTCACGCTGTCTCCATGGGAATCCCATATCGACACGTCTAAGGATCACTCACTGAAACTTAAGCTTAGAGGAGTTTCTTTATCTCCCCGTATTTTACCCAAAACATTAAATAATAAAATAAGTTTAAAACATTGGACCCTTGAGTTCATTAGAGTATTTTTAAATAACACTTAATTTTAATTGTATTTTTCCATTAAAAAGTTTAATAATTTTTTAAATATTTAGAACAATATAAAAATTGAATTCAGTATAGTATATTTACATAACAGATTTAAAGTCACAATTAAATAAAATAAAATAATTATAATTAGACTAAATAATTTATTATTATTTTACCCATTTTACAAACTTTATTCAATTTAATTTATTAATAAAGCAAATATGACATCTAAATGTACTTCACCATTTTTGGTACACTACTTTTTACAAGAATGTAGGGCCTTTCCCTCTATTCTATATAGTCCTTAACCACCTTTAAAAAGCAAAGTTAAGTTAGCTCAAAAATCCATTTTAATCAAACATTGTGCGTTTACATTTATTTTATTTAAACCTATCATGTCTACATTTAGTTTCAAAATATTCTTTTCACTTTCATTAAACATACTATATTTTATACTTAGAAAGATTACACTTATTTTTTTAATAATGTTTTTCAATTATTAATAATATTAACAAATTGTTTAAATAATAACTACAATTACTATGTCGAGAGGTGTTCTACAGCCCAGTATTGAGGAAATTTTGTAATTGCCCCGAGATGCACCTTACAACGTAGTATGGGGGAGATCTTGTAACGCTACATAATATTATGTAACGTTATTGTAATATCCCGAATTTTGACCTAACACTTATGGGCATAAGCCCCATTGATTATGATGTTACCTTGATGTTTTATTTTGATATATTGGGTTGAAGAACCCACTGCATATGAACATGATTATTTGTTTGATATATTGGGTGTAAGCCAATTGTATATGTATATGTTTGCATGTGTTGGGTGTGGACCCTGAAGCACATGATTGATGGGATGTTTTGTGCTGAGCAAGGAGCTCTGGAGCACATGGGTAATTAATGTTTTGTGTTGAGTGAGAAGCTCTAGAGCACATGAGTATTTATATTTTTGTTGAGCGAGAAGCTATGGAGCACATGAGCTTTGAGACATTTGTGTTGATCAAGAAGCTGTGGAGCACATGAAAAGATAAATTGGAAGTGTTGGGCATAAGCCCTGGAGCCTTCCAAGTTGATGTTGAGCTTAATCTATGGAACATCGGATCCTTTACTATTTTATCTGTAATGTCCCCAAAAATTGAAAATAAAAACAAATTTTATTAGGCTAGTCAAAACTGCCTACACTTGACATTATTGGAACTTGTGGGAATGTGTCGTACTTTATTTACTGTACTATATAGTCATATGTTGTTCTTACGTTGTTCTTTCATATTTATCGATGTGGTTATTAATGTATTACTTACATTGTCGTGATGTTGATTACTATGTGGATCTATGCCATTTGAAATTGATGTGTATGTTAGTTATTTGTTTACGTACAATATTGACTATAACATTTGATTACTATCGTATACAAAATTCTGACTTAACGTTGTTATTGGAAAAAGGGGTGGAGTGGAGGGACTAGTTTCCCTTGTAACCGCCCGAGAGGTACTGTTTTCTATTTGTCTCAATAGGCATACTTAGTACTTATGAACTAATGCATTTCTTTCACTTTGCGTGTAGGTTCACTTAGCATCGAAAAATTGTTTATAAAAGATGAACGGCCAAGCGGTCTGTTTCGTCACTGGCACTCCGTGATACAAACCTATCCTAGTGGAGATATGCTAGTTGTTTAGAAGATATTTACACCAAACTAGATGGTTTACTAGCCTATGTTACATTGATTATTATTGCTATTATTATGGAATTTATGATAGTGACTTGGTCACTATTGCATTTATTATTTACAGGACATAGACTTACTATGGTGTTAGGACTTATGACTTTGTTCATGCTCAAATCATATTTTTAATATATGACTTTTAAGAGTTGGAATTCAGATATTTGTATAAACCTTGGTTTAAAGTTTTCCATGGCATATTTCATATGCCATGGTCTCGTGGCTTATACCTTAGGAATTCGATATACACTTGGGGTTTATGCATTTCACATTGATTTGAGACAAGGTTTTATATGGTTAGAAACTATATGATTATGGGTTTTTTCCATCATTAATGGAGGTGAGGGTGGCACCTTAAATGCACATTGGAAAAGGTGGCATCCAAGCTTAGGGCTTGTCTCATGCGTTGGGTTGGTTCATTCGCAACCTAGTTGCTTGTGCTCTAATCCTGTGTGGTGTAATGGGGTGAGACTACGGTGGCTTACACATATACGTTGATAGTATAGTGTAGCAACATTATTGTGTTTGTTCAGATTGTTTACAATTCGTACTCCTCATCGTGGCTTGTCTTCGCGTGTGCACGTTGCAGGATATGAAGGGGTCAAGGTCGTGGGTTTCCCTGTGTTCAAAATCCATACCCAATATGCGTAAGCTCTGTTTATACAAGTTAAAAACTTGCCTCTCTTGAGTGGTGGTTGTGACTGAATGTTGCACTCATTGGGGGTTTGAATGTTTGGTTCTGGATCCTTTTTTTTATTGCTGCCTCTAAGAAGAAGGCATGTCTGTGTACACACTGTAAGCATCATAGATGCATTAAGACTTGGGGTTTTGTTGGGTTTCTAGATCCTTCGGGATGGAACTAATGTATTTGGCAGGGTTTTTGGTTTAAATGTTTCTCTGCGTATTGTCAACACGACTTGGTATTTATTTGGCAGGATTTGCACGATGTCTATAAGTTTATATTATTGACACGGAGGCAGCACCATTGCTTTGCAATGGTGCAAGGCTGAGTTTAACACAACTGTGTAACTCTTCTTGGTTTTGATAATGATTATTTTTATGGATACAAACAGTCATTTCATACTATGTTGGTTTCATTGCTATTATTCTTATTAAGGGATTGTGTGTAATCAAAATCATTTTTGAGTTATTTTTATGGATGAATGCATGACAATGTTGTTGGCTTGGGGCCACGCCGTATATGGCATTGTTGTTCCCTCCATTAGAACTCGGATAGTGTATTAGATAGAGATTTATTGTTTTATGTTTAAGTTGTGTGTGAGGACCCTGCAGCAAACAAGTAATAAAAGATACACGATATAGTAGCAGAACTCAAAATCACTTTTATATTAATCGCAGGCCACTTCGAGGGGGCAACCTCCTTTGAGCAAGCTCAATACAAAATAACTTCACGGTGCCTTCCTTGGCCTCAACACACACTTATATACTAAAAATAGGCGCCAATACTATGGGTCAAAACCATGGGCCAATACAATACTATGGGTCAAAACCATGGGCCAATATAAACTATGGATCAACAAATACTATAGGTGGCTTACAAAGCATATGCACCCAACAACAATAACACAAACTATGGATCAACAATTACTATGGGACGACTTACAAAGCATATGCATCCAACAACAATATACTAACACGGTAAAGAGAAGGATTGACATGGGTTCCTAACATCCCCTCCCCCTTAGGAAAAGCTTTGTCCTCAAAGCTTTATATGTGGAAATTGTCGCTGAACCTGAAGGAGTGGTTCCCACGTAGCATCCTCGAGCTGCATTCCGTGCCATTCAATTAAGACCTCTGTGATAGAGCGAGAGCGAAGCTAACGAGTGCGCTTATTGAGGACAGCCTCCGGCTCCAAAAAGATGGATCCTTCATTATCCAGTTCTAGTAAAATAGTTTGGCCTTTGATGTTGGTGCCAAGAACTTTCTTCAGACAAGAGACATGAAATACTGGATGAATGCGGGAAGAAGGCGAAAGTTCCAATTTATAAGCAACAGACCCAATCTTCTGAAGAATCCTATATGGCCTATAGAAATTTGGAGCGAGCTTATGACACCCTTTGAGTTTTAGTGAGGATTGCTTGTAAGGCTAGAGACGAAGAAAAACCATATCACCGGCTTCAAAAGTGCGCTCAAAACGGTCCTGATAAGCTTGTTGCTTCATGCGATTTCTTGCCATGTGAAGGTTTTCGCGCAAAATGCAAAGAACCTCATCGCGGTTTTGAAGGGCCGCGTTAATTTCCTCAACTGGAGAACTGTTGGGGGTGTAAGGAAGAAGAACTGGCGGTGCCTGACCATAAATTGCTTCATATGGAGTCATTTTAGAGGCAGTGTGGTAAGAGGTATTGTACCACCATTCAGCGAGAGGGAGCCACTTTGCCCACTGATGTTGGTGCTCAGAGGAGAAGCAACGAAGATAAGTTTCCAAGCATTTATTGATAATTTTAGTCTGACCATCCGTTTGGGGGTGATAACCTGAACTCATCTTTAGTTTGGTGCCAGTGTGGTGAAAGAGTTCTGTCCAAAAATGACTGGTGAAAGTCGCATCACGATCCAAGACAATGGAAGAAGGCATTGCATGAAGATGAAAGACCTGGTCCAGGAAAATTTGAGCAACAGAAGAGGCTGTATAGGGATGGATGAGAGCACAAAAATGACTATATTTGGAGAGGCGATCAACCACAACCAAAATCACAGTATTCCCTCCAGATTTAGGGAGCCCTTCAATGAAATCCATAGAAATATCTGTCCATATCTGGGTAGGTATGGGCAAGGGCTCGAGCAATCCTGGAAGGGGTGTTGTTTCACCCTTATTGCGTTGGCAGGTATCTCATTCAGCCACCATTTGTTGAATTGTCCTTTTCATGCCCTGCCAAAAGAAGTTGCGATGTGCCCGTTCATACGTGTTGAGAAAACCAGAGTGCCCAGCTGACGAAGAAGCATGGAGTTCATAGAAGATAGCTTGTTGAAGAGCTGTGTTCTGGGGAAGCACTAGATGACCCTTGTATCTTAGTGAAGCACCATCCCAAGAGTAATGTGGGACAGCAGAAGGGTTGTTTCCCAAGCGTTGGATGATGTGAGATAATGAAGATTCATTGACATAACCCTATTGAACCGATTGCAACCAATTTGGAACAGGCATAGAAATAGCGGAAAGAGAACCTTGGTCATCAAAAGTGTGAGAAAGGGCATCCGCCACAATATTGTCCTTACCCTTCTTATAAGTGATCTCATAGTCATAACCCATGAGTTTTCTAACCCATTTCTATTGTGCTGGGGAGGATACACGCTGTTCTAGGAAATATTTCAGACTCTGGTGATTAGTCTTGATGCAGAAATGATTCCCTAAGAGGTAGGGTCGCCACTTTTGTACTGCATGCAAAATAGCCATCATTTCCTTCTCATATGTAGAGGCAGCTAAATTCTTACCGAAAAGGGCTTTGCTGGTGAACACAATGGGGTGTTCATCTTGAAGGAGAACAACACCAAGTCCATTGCCGCAAGCATCACTCTCAATAGTGAAGGGCTTGATGTTGGGAGGAATGCTGCTAGGAAGGAGCTGAATACGATGGTCCTCTGGTCGTGAAGGTGGAGGTCCCACTGGTTCAGCAAAAACACCTGTATATCGATCTAGAATTTGTTGGAGATCCAAAGGAGTAGCGGGGGCCGCTGATGGTTACATTTGAATGGAATGGAGCTGAGAAATGACCCCATGGGAACTCTTCTTAAGGAGTTTTTCCATGCGATGTGAACTGATGATGCTGAGAGACCCTGGTTGTAATCCTTTCAATGTGTGTTTGTGTCCATCGAGGGAGAACTGCATCCAAAGGTCAGCAAAATCCCATAATATGGGGCCAAGTGTGCGCAGCCATTGAGCGCCCAAAACCACATCACATCCGCCTAAGGTCAAGGCAAACATGTCAGAGTGGACGTTATAATCTCCCATAGAGATACGCACATTACGACACTTCCCTTTGCAAGGTAAGGTGTCCCCATTGGCAACCATGACTTCAAAGTTGGAGCAAGGATGGATAAAACAATCAGCTTGTTTGGCGATCCGAGGGTCAATGAAATTATGGGTGCTTCCAGAATCAATGAGTATTGTGAGAGGAAGCTTCTTGAAGTAACCGCGTACCCGCATTGTTTGGGGGGCAGTGACTCCAGCTAAAGCATGGAGGGATATCTCGGGCTGGTCGTCGTGAGATGGAGGGTCAGTAGGTGGCTCCTGAGTGTCAACCGGAGCATCCATTGTATCAGGAGCTTCTTCACCAATTTCAGAGGCAGTGGAGAATCCACATCCAAGAGATAGAGCTTTTGTTGCACACATCGATGTCCCCGACTGAATTTCTCATCACAATTATAACAAAGCCCTTTTTCTCTACGTGCCTGCATCTCTGTTTCAGACAAATGCTTGATTGGAGGTGAGTGAGGAGCTGGTAGAATGGGAGGTCGTTGAGAACCCATATTTCGAAAGGGAACAAAAGAGGATTTGGAGCGTTGTTGGGCTGCCATATTGTCTTCTACCAACTTAGCCAACCCCAGGGCTTCCATCATTGTGTTGGGACTGAACATTTTGACCTCAGAGTGAATTGCATCCTTTAGACCACTGATAAAACAACTCCGGTAGAAGTCATCAGGTAATCCTTCAGTGTGATTAGCTAGTTTCTCAAATTCAGTTTGATACTCTTTCACAGTTCCAATTTGGAGAAGTTTAGTGAGAGCTCCTGTGAAGTCATCAAAAGCACTAGGAACAAATCATTGCAAAAGGAGCTGGCAAAAATCAGGCCATTGTGGCTCTTCATGAGCCTTGATGTACCAACAATACCATTGAAGAGCTTCCTGTTCCAAATGAAAGGAGGAAAGTGGAACTTGGTGGACATCAAAAGTATTATGAAGACTGAAACACTGTTCTGCACGATAGATCCATCCAGTCGGATCAGTACCATTGAAGCGAGGAAAATCTAGCTTCAGACCGCGAAAATTGCTGGAAGAAGAGAACCCATTGTTTGATGAAGACTTGGACTGTCGTCTGGTGTTCATAGCTGAATGCTCAAGATGGAGACCAAGAAATTTTTCATCCAGTTCCTGGAGTTTGGCTTGGATGGTTGCAAGTGCTTCCTCCATGGTTTTTGCTCCTGTGCGGGTGACAACCATAACCAGGAGTTTTTTTTTTTTTTCCTGGGGAGTGGGTAGAAAAACAAAAACATAAACTGTTTCAGTAGAGGAAAATCTGGATTTGGGAAAAAATCGGAAGGGTAATTTGGGTTTGAATAAATTTTGGACATTGTCGAAAGGAAAGGGAAGCAAAAAATGGGGATTTTAGGAGCGGGGTGAAAGAATGAGAAAATTTGGTAGAGAGCGACAAAGAAGCAGAATGAGGAAAGGAATACGGTGGCAAAATTTGAAGGCGTTTGGGTGAAAATCGAAGGAGTTATCGCAAAACCTAAAAATAGACAAATGTGGGATTTCGGGTTTTGGGAAGTGGAATTTGGGATAGGGTCTTCAAGAATGAAATATGAAGAATGGAATTGCAGAGGTGTCAGTGAAGTTTCAGGGAAAACAAAGTTGAAACCAAGGAGATATGGCCAAAAAGTGATCAGAAAACAGTGGAATCTGCAATGGCGCGGAAGTGATCGGAAACAAATGGATCTGCAACGGCGTGGAACTGACTGGCAACATTTCTGGACAGAGGAAATATGTGATTGTGCAACTAAAAATAGATATGGACCCTAGGTATGTGCAGCTTCCTATCGGTTCAAGATATTCACTCGGCCACCAATGCTGTCTGACGGCTTGCGTATTGGGGCGGTACCCCTCACTCCACGACCCAGGTAAAACTGATAACCGCTTGGCCACAAACGACAGCTCTTGGTTTACCTCATGGGTGGGAACTAGTCAATCAGGTAAGGGTCGTTTCCCTTTTCGCTGGCAGGTCCTCTCAATGGGCCAGCTACTTCGAGGTTCCTGTGGTACTCCTCACAATGAGTTTTAGGGCTTATGCCCAAGTACTTCCCACAATTAAACGGATAGGGATTATTCCCAGATCTGAACCTGCAACAGAAGCGAAAAAAAATTTAGGCAGAAATTTCACCCAACGAGCCCAAGAAAGCGCTCTGATACCAGATGTGAGGACCCTGCAGCAAACAAGTAATAAAAAATACACGATATAGCAGCAGAACTCAAAATCACTTTTATATTAATCGCAGGCCACTTCGAGGGGGAAACCTCCTTTGAGCAAGCTCAATACAAAATAACTTCACGGTGCTTTCCTTGGCCTCAACACACACTTATATACTAAAAATAGGCACCGATACTATGGGTCAAAACCATGGGCCAATATAAACTATGGATCAACAAATACTATAGGTGGCTTACAAATCATATGCGCCCAACAACAATAACACAAACTATGGATTAACAATTACTATGGGACGACTTACAAAGCATATGCGTCCAACAACAATATACTAACACGGTAAAGAGAAGGATTGACATTGGTTACTAACATTGTGTAATTATAATGTAAGTGCCGACTATGGGTGTAACCCTTTGTTTGGACAGTCATCGTTGTTGGTAATCATTGATAGGTTTTAATGGGTACTGTGTTTTGAGTCGTAAGCCAAACGGCTGTAGCCTTGGAGGGAACCTTCCAAAGGATGTCGTGGCTAATGCATAGCATTGACACGCTTTTCGCTTTTGGTATTTTGATTTAAAAGTTTGGATAAGTAAAACGCCGAGGGCCATAGTTACAGTGTGTGTTTTCAATGGGTCTTTCGACCTTTGTGTAGAGATTTGATTTATTTAAATTACAACTTGCGTATATATAATATAGCATGGCTTTTATTGTTGGAATGCTACAGCGTGAGGAAAAAATTCTACACGATTCGTTCACAGCAATTTGTAAATAAAATAAACCCTACAGGAATCAATCGTGGGTCATTCATGGTTGTGAGGGTTTATAATTATATGGATGTGATTTGGGCATAACACCTATAGAATCAATCCTATGACCTCTATTTAATTATGTTTGGTTTTTAAATGATTATTGTGCATAACATTATGGTTAATTTAATTTCATTGGGTTTTTCTTTATGACAAGCGATTCTTATAGTGTGGTTTGTAAATATTTAAAGGTTTGGTTTATTATGTTGATTGTTGTTTAATGCGTATGATTCCGTACATGTTAGTTGGTAATATAAATATGTGGTTTGATTTTTAATGTGAAGCATTGATAACGCATAAATCGTGGACCATTAAGTGGCCTTGATACTTGCACTATAGATTCAACTTATGAATTATTTGGTAAATGGAAAATGACATTGTTTAACCTTAGTTCTTTGTAGAAATTATTACAGACCTCAGAGATCTTTGTTGTGTTTTATTTTAGCTTTAATACTTTGTATTGATGGATATTCTTAAGTATAGAATAATATGTTTATAATATTGCTTACTTAGAATACAGTTTTGTTTACTATACTTTAGTTAACTATGTTTTATATTTATGTTTGTTTATAGCTGAACCTGAAATAGACTTTTGAGTTCTAAACATAGCTCTGCTGACAATATGAAATCTTCCAGTAGAGTTCATAGGTAAATAAACACATAGGAACTGTTAGAAACATTCCTAGGGTTTAGGAAAACAAAGCTCAAACTATGAAGAAATACATAACTAAGTATCACAGAAATAAACCATAATTATTTCTTTAAAGAATAGTTAATTAACAAACTTGGGATTTATAAATAAATGTAAACCCTTAAAGATATTGACAGAAAAACAATGGTAAACATAGGGTTATAATTTAAACATAAACACTTGCATATTCTAACTAGAAATCATACTAGATAATGAAATATAGGAATCCAAGAACCTCATGCATGGAAGGTGAAGCCGTCCCAATGGCTGAAACCTGCACACTCAATTATCCAAGATTAACAATTCGTAGGCAGATCTAACCTCTGTATAGATGACCGAATCACTTGGGAACTACCACATTCCACCGAACCATGATCCAAAACCATTCTTGGTTTTAATCCATATCCCCCCGAGTTGGTTCCAACATGCAAGTAGCTTAGAGCTCCTAAGGTAGGGCTTCCTTGTCTGGTATATCAAGGATGGATCTGTTCTACTTTTTCCTCTCAGGAAAATGTTCTCCAAGAACTCTCTTGAGAATAATCAGGCAAAATAATGACTCCAAAAAGATGGAAGAGAATCCCAAGCCTCTCCTTCTCTTGGGACTTTATAGACAAAATTTTCAGTCAAAGGGGCAATTAAATCAATAATCATTTAATTTCTTGATTTAACCCTTTTTATTTAATTTAGGTACTTTTAACTTAGGAACTTTTAACTAGTTCCTAATTGGACTTTTGTAGGTATTATACTATTTAATTTTTCTTTTAGTAATAATAATAATAGATAGATCTTTTCCTTCTTTCTTACATTATTAATATTATTACTATGCTTACTCTTTATACATACAATGTATAAAATATATAAGAATATATTATTTGTTAACATTTGTCTTAGGGTATCACATATTGTGATCCCTAAACTTATGACACTTTCTTCATTAAGGTCATCAAGTAGGTGGTTAAGTCTACTAGGCTAGGAAACTCTAAACATCCTTGCATGTTGGATTCCCTCATATAACATGGTAGTTCTTCAGTACTTAATGAGATACATAAATTCAAAACTTCATTTAATCACTTATAAATAAGTCAGATGAGATCAATATTTTTCTCGAGTCGTTTTCACTCGAAATTATTAATTCTTTTCAGTAACTCCTAGCACTTATCCAGAGCCCATACTCAATGCTAAAAGTAGGGAGTTACAAACTTAGTGCATTATAGAGCTCCTCGCTCAAAACTAATGCTAGGATGTACTTGTAAGATAGACCTAGGGATACACTTGCAAAAGATCCGATGTTCCAGAGCTTATTCTTAACATCAAAATGGAAGGCTCTAGGGCTAATGCCCAACACTTCCAATTTATCTTTTCATGTATTCCAGAGCTTCATGCTCAATACAAATGTCTCAAAAATCATGTGCTCCAGAGCTTCTCTGTCACATACCCCAATTTTGTAAAATTATGTAATTGTTTTATTTAATTTTCTGAGACATTATGATAAACTTAATCCTAAGTAGGGATTGATGACTCA
>LPNX010061648.1:0-72426 GCA_001517045.1 Pseudotsuga menziesii
AGAAATTATCAGTTGTTTATTCAACAACCGATAATAACCAAGGGAAAAAACACCCTGGGCTGATCGAATTGACAAATGAATTCTAAGAGACCGAGTCTTTTACATACACTATCATGCTAGAACATTTATTACAATTCCCCCATGGGGTATGAACATGTGATATGATACAATAAAGCTTTCCGGAATCAAGACTGAAGGTTCTCTGAAGTCCAAACAAGTTATCCTTGTCCGGTTCACCAGGCTCACTTGATAGAAAACCACTAAGTACAACTTAGGTGGTAACAGTGTTCAAAAGATGCCAGCACTATGCTGTTAGATTAAACCCTCATAAGTGCATCTTTTGTGTGAAATCAGGTTGTTTATTAGTATTTATCGTTTCAAAAGAGGGTATAAGAGTCGACCCCTTGAAAGTGGAGGCAATACTTCAGTTGTCTCCCCCGCGAAATATTCGTCATCTTCAGTGTTTGCAAGGCATGGAAAACTTCCTATGAATATTTGTTGTCAATTTCGCCAATTTGACTAGAGGTTTCATGCGTCTCCTGAAGAAGGATACTCCCTTTGAATGGGATGAGTGAGCCCAAAAGTCCTTCGATGCACTTAAGAGAGCCCTAGCATCGGCCCTGGTGATTAGTCCTCCGGATTATAGCCGTTATTTCCTATTATATGTGGCCGCATATTTAGAGATGATTGGGATGGTTTTGGTTCAAGAGGATGAGGAGCTCCAAGAGCATGTCATATACTATCTGAGCCGAAACCTTATTGACGCAGAGATTCGGTATTCTCATGTAGAGAAGCTTGCCTTAGCCACTGTACATGCGGTGCAACGTTTGAGACATTATATTCTCCTTCGCCAAACTTTGGTGGTTTCCCATGTCAATCCATTTCAGTTCATCCTAACACGTACGATGATTGGGGGAAAATATAATAAATGGATTGTCATTCTGCAAGAGTTTGATCTCGAGTTTGTTTTGGCAAAATCGAAGAAATCTTTAATCTTTGCAGAGCTCATATCAGATTTTCCGAGCGAGGCTGAGGAGTCAGTATGCGAAAATATGTTTGTTGATGAACACATTTTCTTGATCTCAATGGCTGACCCATGGTACGGTGATATCATAGTATATTTACAAACGCAGAGGACCCCTACTCACCTCTCGCGAGATGAGCGATGTCGATTACGTCACGTTTCCAAGAACTACCTCATAGTGGACAATACTTTGTACCGCCATGGAGTAGATTCCCTTTTACGACATTGTTTAACTCATGATGAGGCTGAGGTAGTGCTTAATGATTTCCACGGAAGGGCGTGTGGTGGTCATTTATCTGGGCTTGCTACAGCCCAAAAGATTTTCAGAGCAGGATATTTTTGGCCGTCGATCTTCAAGGATTGTATTGAAGCGGTTAGGAGGTGCCACCCTTGCCAGGTGTTTGCACGTAACATGCGCTCGAAGCCTGTCCCATTGCACCCGATTATCACCGCCGGTCCCTTCACCAAGTGGGGGCTAGATTTTATGGATTGCAACCCAGCTTCGGCTGGGGGGCACCATAATATCATTGTGGCTGTTGATTACTTCATGAAATGGGCTGAGGAAATGCCTACAGTAATATTTGACAGTGAGACAGCCGCCCACTTCGTATTCAACCAAATTATCTCTAGGTTCGGGATTCCGAGAGAGCTTGTCACTGACCATGGCTCGCACTTTCAGAATCGTATGATGGAAGAGTTGGCCTCCAAGTTAGGATATAAGCAAGAGCACTCCTCTTCTTACTATCCTCAAGCGAATGGATAGGTTGAAGCTGTGAATAAATCACTTAAGTCCATTCTCCAAAGAACCATTGCACAAAGCAAGACGAATTGGCATATTATGTTGTATCCTGATTTGTGGGCATACCGAACTGCGGTAAAGACTGCCACTGGTTTTTCTCCATATCATCTTGTTCATGGAGTGGAGTCAATATTGCCGGTTGAATGCGAGATTCCTTCATTGAAGTTAGCCGTAGAACTCTTACCAGACACTTCGCCTTTGGAGGAGTGTTTGGTTCACCTTGAGCAACTCAATGAGCAGCATAGATATGCCTTGGTGACTCTAGAGGTTAATAAGCGTCGCGTGAAGGCCCAATACGATAAGTCTGTCCGTCCGAGAGTGTTTAGTGAGGGAGACTTGGTCCTTTTGTGGGATCAATCGAAAGAACCCTTGGGGGCAGGGAAGTTTAATCGTATGTGGTGTGGTCCTTGCGTGGTCAAGCGAGTATTAGAGAAGGGTTCCTACGAGTTAGTGGATTACGAAGGGACAGCCTTGGTGGAGCCTAGAAATGGGCTCTATCTTAAAAAATACTATGCATAATATTTATCCAAGGTTGTTTGTTTTATATTATTGTACAGCTTTTTTGCATAGTTAGGTCTTTTTTATCGTGATCGGGTTTGTGATTAGTTTCCATTTCTTGTGGTAGATGTCAATGGAATCTTCCACCTACATAGGATTCGCGGATGGTGCAAGCCGTCACACTCAACACTCAGCCTCAGCTGCTTGGGTGATTTTTACTCCTAAGGGTCATGTACTGTCTTCAGGAGGTGTATGTCTACGGCCATCTTCCAACAATGTTGCTGAATATAGTGCCGTTATCGAGCTTCTACGGGATGCCATTTCGCATGGTTTTCTCTCTCTTGAGGTACATCTTGATTCAGAGTTAGTAGTGTCACAGCTAAATGGTTTGTACCATGTTAGAGATCCGACATTATTGAGGAGATTCTTACATGTGAGATTGCTAGAACGGAAATTTGAGAACATAACATATATACACATTCCAAGAAATTTTAATCAAATTGCTGACTCATATGCTAACTATGTGTTAGATTGGCATTTGTTTCATTCATCATAAATTAATCATAAACACAATTTTTACACATGTAAATAAATAAACCGATCACCATAAAACTTTTTTATATACACCAAAAATGTGGTAATACATAGTGTCATAATACAAAATTGGGGCTTTGAAAGCCACCATCATATACACAGTAGTACAAAATAGATACACTCCCAGGTGTCTACTCCTATGGAGGTGGATGAGGGTTGTGATCATGATATGTCACCATAGCTCTAGCTAGCCACCAGAATAAATGCACCCATGTGTGTGGTATACCAACCACCTATCTCTACATAGCCTCAGGCAAGTCCTCGACTTGCGCCATGGGAATCATGTGAGTCATTCGCACAAAGTTGGTATGGATGCTTTGGAGCATTCACTCCGCATCCACACCGGTGATATCGTCTCCTCTTCCCCTCCGTCTATGACGTGGGAAGCCCTCTGGTCGTCGTGGTCCCACATCTGCACATCAATGGTAGATGTCACTATGTATTGTCACCCAAAAACATGTCTTTTTGATTCCATTAATCAAGAAAACACAAAAAAAATTAAATACTTCAAAAATTTTAAAAAGAGTAAGGGTCGAGATTCGTTACCTATGTCTCCATATGCTGACCTTGGTGGTAATGGCATGTCCAGGTCTCCCTGGAAGTCTATCCCTGCATAAGGGTAGTCCTCTATGGTGATAATCTGTCGTCGCCACCATGGAAAAAAGTCTGCTGGATAAGGGTTGGCCACCCTACCACCCCCCAGTCTGCGCATCGCGTCTTCCCAACGTCGTTGGGCCGGATCTCGAACCCCGTGGAGAGAAACATCCACTCTAGGGCTCAATCCTGGAACCCGCTCGAAGAAGAAAGTGCTCAAGATACTACTGAACCCAAAGTTCCGTATCCTACCTGCCTTGCACTCACTGAGCTGATGTTTCATGTTGTTCAACAGTGATGTGCTCCAGTCATAGATGGTTGGTGTCATGCACTCCACCGCATAGAACATCAATGGCCAAGAGGCCTGATGGAGTGATGCTAAGCCTGCTATCCTTCCCAGCATCAGTAAGATGGCCTTTAGGCCCAGTACCTATATAGCGTTGGTGGGGACTTGGCTCCCCACCTTCTCTGTCTCTCGATAGCAGTATACTGCGATGTACTCATCTATAGTCAGCCCATGACCTGACCCTCCACGGGCACGAAGGTTCACCATCTCACCCCGCCGTGATAGACCTGTGTTAAAATAGATATCCTCCACCTCAATGGTGAGGGACATGCCGTCTAACCGGAAGGACTCTGAGTCCGGATCAAAATAGTCTACAAGCATCTGTAGTAGTCCTGGTTTGGCCCTCAAGCCTCCTAGGCACCAAAACTTGTAGAGTCTGCATCTTCTTAGAGCCTCTTGAGCCATTCTGTCAGCCCTTACTGCTTCCTCTACATCACCATGCTCGCGTTCTTTCCATTCTAGCACCATCCTGCATGAGAAGTTGACCAAAATTTCCATTATATTCATAAAAATCTTAGTGCGCGGCGTCATACGCGGCTGTTTTCAAAACAGCCACGTATGTACGCGGTTTCAGGCCCCTTTTCCGTGTATAGCCAGCCCTATACGCGGAAAAAACCTTGATATCCGCGTGGGCCATGGCGCTCATGTAAGTTTGGCCATTAAAAATTCATTTGACCATGAAAAATTATAAAATTTGTATTGAAATGCAAGATGAGAACATGAGTAAGTACCTGGAAGAATCGGTTGTAAATTCCGCCGGCTGGATCTCCTGGAATTTGTAGTTGAATATTAGAGCTCCAATGGGTAAAAGTTTCAAATGATTTATATTTTTTTACTATTTATAGAAAAATTTTACCCCCTTTCCTATAGTTTTGACTGTTTCTAACCTTTTTGGACCGTTTTTGACCTAATTTGTGATGTAGAAGACCGTTTTCAGCGATGTTTCAACCTTTGGATTGACCCGTTCGTACTGATATTAGGTATAATGTCTATACCGACATATAGGTTAGGTTCACCACCATTTGCATTTTGCATGACCTTATGACCATGTCACTATATCCTTAGGTACGAACCCACTCTATTATGTCACGGAACCTTCTTGCTACTATAGAAGTGGCATGATGCGAGTGGTAGAGACTCACCTTACATGGGTACCCTAGTTAGCACCTTATTTGCATTTGGTTCCCATGCCAATGTTTCCTCCTTTAGGGTGTGGGAGTCCGTTGTATAGTATTGCCATGACATTTAGCAAGAGCCCCATACTCCTCTTGATATTATGCTGGCCTATTTCTTCCCGGACTCCCCTTGTATCGAGTTGTGAATGCATTATCATGAGCTTTGCCTGTCTTATTGAGCTTTATGCCGACTCCCCTGACATTGCATTTCAGCCCTATAGCCCAAGCTTGTCTCATTTCTAGCCATGCAGAGCCTTTATTTATATCTTTCGTAGCTTGATTCCCTTTTTTACTGGGAGGGGATTTTCCCTCGAGTGTCGATATCCTACACATGTATCCTTGCACTGAGCATAGGTATGTTCCACTGCTTGGAACTAGTTTGTTTGCCTTGATGACACTCGTCTCCTCCTAGTGTGTAACTATAAAGCTAGTTTATTGTTTTATCAAGCTTTTCAAATAACTGAAAAAGACCAAAAAAATCAAAAAACCAAAAAGCCGGACAAGAAAAGATATTATCTTTGGCAGCTGTCGAGTCGTGTCGCCTTCAAACAGAGCACTGTATATCACATCCATTACTTGGGTTATAGTTTGACTTTAGGAGCTGTACTCGTTATCTGAGTTTTATCTCCACCGACTGGTTAAGCTTCCAGTCCCTATGGAGCCTCTATTGATGCCTCCTGTGTCATAGAGATGTCCCAGTTTGTATATCGAGTCTATGCTACCTTCATTCAGTCACCATACGCCGTTATGCTCTTGTTCGAAGGAAGTTGAAACCTGAGTCGTCCATTCCTCAGTTATCTTGACTTTGCATGTCGGCCATTCCCAGTACAGTTACTGGTTCATGCACCTTATGATCGTGTTCTTCCATATTATACAACCTTGCTGAGTACCTCATGTTGGATGATGGGGGATGCCCTAATGCCCTCCTTCCAGTGGATTTCATCCCATCGACTTCAGATCATTTATTATGGGATTGGAGTCTAGAGTCATTTTGAGTGCCTTGAGACTTGCAGTCATCAGCGGCAGGTTCTCTCGCCATCGACAGTTTGGGGAATACATCAATGTCCCCTGATCGATGGATTCTCTCAAGTGTTCGACCTCAACACATTTATTCACACTTGTTAGTTTGCACTCTAGTACCTTGATTCCCATTTTCATTATTGGTGGGTGATCTTGCGTCTGTTAACGGTATACATCAATGACCGGTAATCAGACGATGGACTACTATGTTCGACCTCGACACCTCTATTTGCATAGTAGGACATGTACTCGTAGCGGTTTATGTACAAGACCTTCCAGATTGGTGGCATCCACTATATGCTACCTCCTTGATCGTGCCAGTGTTCATGAGATTTCAGCTCTCGTGACTTGTTCCAGTATATGTCAGACATTTCCAGCCACTATGGAGATCTTGATCTGTTATATATCTTCAGCCTATGTGGAGATCATTGTACTTTGTATATCTTCATCATGGAGATTCTGATCTATGTATATTGTACGTGGTGATGACCACATATGTTCTATCATGTTTCATGCCTATTCATGGCCATTGTACTCTTATGTATCCGGGACTGCTATATGTATGTGCAGTTATATGCAGAGTTGTATTATGGTATTATGTTGATTGGGTGGCTGGTCTTCCATTTGGGTACCTTCATCACTTCACTTCTGGGATGGACTTATAATGTATTTTGGCCATCGTATAACCCCTCTGATCTCATACACTAGGGGGCATCTGTTATAGCGGATTTCACCACACTAGGTGAATCACACATTGTATGGCCTTCCCCTATCCCGCTGTAGACTCATTATTCCCTATGGACCATTTATTGTCTTTTGATGTATCATTGACCATCCCTAAAAACATTAGAAAAATGATATACGCGGCCTTTTCCCCGATAACCGCGTACATACGCGGATATTCCCTTTATAGTCGCGTACATCGGGATGTGTGCATAATCCAAAACTGTTGGACCGTTCCTTGACTTGGATCCGACTCATATGACTCCTGGCCTTCCATATGCCTTGAGATCGCACGGATTGAACCTTTCAGTATCACTTTGGAAAGCTATATAAGGAACCATTGAGACATTGAAAGCATAAGAGAGAATTGAGAGTACTGAAACTATAGTCCATTGTTGCCAAAACTATACTTGAGTCTGCATCCCTTTGTCCCTTTGGAGCACTGTTGTGTTCTTCCCAAGCTTGCCTTTGTTAGTGAGCTTGCTATTGGAGTGATGGAGGATTGAGGTGGTGGAGGCCCAAGTGGGGGATTCAGTTTCTCTGGTTCGCAGACGTGCCGTCAGAGGTTGTCACTTGTAATCTCTGATTCATATTAATAGAAATATATTTTCATGTCCAGTAATGTGCATTTGAATGAATGTTGCATCCATTGGAATATGTCAAATGCTTATACATTATTGATTATATATTCTAGAATAGATCTAACACCATGAAATATAGTATTCTTGTATTGTTTACTTGTTGTTGAGGATGTGCTATAACAATTCAAGCTGAAGATTGGAAAGCTCAACGGGGATCTACTTCAACCTTCCGGACCAAGGTACGAGGTTCGATCCTTTAGTGTTAGATGTTTTTATTTCTATTGCATATTGGGAAAGATTGATTTCTGGAGTCTAGCTATCTGTTGTGGTACCCCAAGCCATAGGAATTTCTCTCCGTAACACTGGGCTCCCTATGTTGGGAGTTGTTGGTGACTTGGCACTTGTGTTGTCTCAGGGGGAGACATTGGAGGAGTTGTGTGATCAGCTATATTATGCTACAGCATATGTGCATGGCTCCTATATCCTGATGTGTGAGATCGAGGATTTGTCAACACGGGTGGCAGACACCTTATTGCTACATATCTTGGGTTCCACGGGGAGCCACAAGATTTTTGGTAGGCAGCTTTAGCTAGTAGAGCATGCTATAGGTGGCATGTAGTATGGATGGGGCCAGATGTATCTACAAGCTATTCGGCATCAGCTGAACAAGTCAAAGACATATGGGGTAGGATAGTACCTACACTGCGTCCTCACCGGGCTGTGCAGGATAGTGGTCCATGGGAGCCACGGATGTACCGATGGTGTCAAATGATGATCCGAGAGGGTGGTGGTAGAATGGGATGTTTTTTTACTGAGGAGTTATTGGAGCAGTGGCACCAGCTTCTTGTAGTGATTGAGGAGTACCCGTATGCGGGTATGGACTACCAAGGAGACCCTAATATTCCCCGACCTCCTGGCCAGGTGTGGGGACCAGCTGGTATGTATACATGATGTTTTTATGTTCATCTTTTATACATAGTGTAGTTGAGCTGGTTGATAGTTTATATGTTGATATATGTAGAATTATGGTGTCCTTGTTTATGCATATATTGGTCGCAGGCTGCCGCCTGAGCATCAGAGGCAGGTGGTCACAATAGCTCCTGCAACAGATCCTGTTGGGAACCCTTGTAGGCGACGGTGGGAGATGGAGGTAGTGCTACCGCATCTGGAGTGGCTTGCTACTAGGGTCTCAGATGATGGCTAGTAGCATCTGAGTAGTGAGATGATTTCCTCTATTCAAAGCCTTCCTCCAAAGTGGACTGGCGTGATGAGGAGGATGTCTATGGCCTATGAGCACTTTCATCAGATGATGAGAGGTGATGTCCCTATAGAGGATGATGATATTGAGTCAGATTAATAGCTTACTAGGGATACCCCTAGTGCGTTGGTGTACTTAGGAGTTTTTGTGTCGCTATGTATATCTTGCTGAGAAAGCATATGTGGCTTCTCATTTTGCATTGGACATGTTTTGGACATGCGACTTATATATTTATCTATATATATTCTTGATGCACGTGAATGCACTTTTATTATGTGAGTCTTTTTATGATGATGTGGAATGCAAATTTCTATCTGATGTATTATTACACTTGTGTGTGTATTTTTGGACATAGGTATGCATGATGTTATGGTTGTGTGTTTCCTATATGCGGTTGTGGATGTGCCAATTTAGAATATCATTAGCCATTTGATATGCAACGCTATCGAGGTTTCTGGGAACATGTGTGAATGTGATGGATTCAAATGCTCTAACCATCTGTTTAGTGCACAGGTACCTTCTAAAGAGGCAGGGATCACGTACCCGATAGTAGTTGTTCAACTGAGAAACAAGCAGTTGGGAGTCTAAGAAGATGTCAAGATGGTGAATGCCTAACTGGAGAGCAGTGTCCAAGAGACCATTAACACCATCATATTCAGCTTCGTTGTTGGTTTTAATGCCCATGCACATTCTGCGGATGTGGATAACTCATACGATGGGGAGTAGATGACCCATGAAGCCAAGGCGAGGTTCGGAGGCCATCTGCTTGCTCCATCAGTGAATCCCATATATCAGTTTGCAGTGTGCTCCATCTGAAGCAATGAGAGGAAATGATACATAAGACCCAATTTTGAAAAATGTGTAAAACAAAAAAGGAGAAAGACTATAATACAAGCTGAACGGTCGTCACTCAAAGGGGTGACGTTAGAGGGAAAGTCGTTTGGAAGTTCAGGGGATCAGCGGTCATTCCTTTGTGTGACACGATGAACCCTAGGAGAAGACCCATTGGGACACAAAAGACACACTTGAAAGGATTCAAGTGGATTCCATACTGGTGACATCATATGAATACTTGTCATAAGTTGTCTATGTAATGTGTTTGCTTCTACAACTGTGCAAATGAGGTTGTCGAGATAGAGCAACATGATGTGAACGAGGTCACAGAAGCAGTGTGTCATGGCATGTTGGAACATGGATCTAGCATTTTTTAGGCCAAAGGGCATGAATCGATACACGAATGTGCCCCACAGGGTTCTAAATGCTGTCTTGTAATGGTCTTCTTTTTAGATCTGGATTTGGTTATATTCAAAAAATCTGTCCATGAAGGAAAAGGTTTCATGTCCGGCGCATGCATCGATAATTTGATCGATCAAAGGTGTGGGGAAGTTGTATTTGGGACATGCCCCATTGATTTCATGGAAGTCTGTGAAAACATGAATGGTACCCTATTTTTTATTCATGATAACAGGATTATAAACCCAAGTGGTGTACGCAATGGGATAAATGAAGCAGGCTGTGCACAACTTCTCTATCTCGACTTTAACCATGGCCACTTTAGATGGATGGATGGGCCATTTCTTTTGGTGTACAGGAGCCATATCGGGCCATGTGTCGATGTGGTGTTCCATGATGGATGGATCTAGGCTAGGAATTTTGGTGTAAGACCAGGCGAAGATATCGCAGAATTCTTGGAAGAGAGATTTATAGGCATCAACCTCTTTCGGGGAGCAAGATGCCCCCAGCATGATTTCTTCAACGATCTTAGAATTGGTTGAGATGTCGATTTTAATGGTTGGTGAAATTTTCACCATATTCCCTTCTTCAAAGGAATCTGGTGTTGGGATTGGGTTATTGAACCAGTGGACCTTCCCATGAATGAAATCTTTAGTCTCCACAAAAAACTGGTCAAACTGCGACACAAGTTCTTCAGGGAGGAAGAACAAGCGATGGCGCATGTCATCCCATGGGTATTTTGAAGCGATTAGAGCTTCAAGTATATCCTCATTATTGTGGAAGCAATGGATAGACATGTTTGATGGACCGCCATTGGTGGTGGAGATGAGTGGGTTAGTGGAAATAGACATCATGTAAATGGACATGGTGTCTGAAGAAGGAGGTGGTGGGTGAAATTCTTCGATCAAGGTGATCTCGGACTCAAGGGAATGTTGATGGAGGTCAGCTATATGATTTTGAAATTTGGGCAAGTCTTGGCAGTGGTGAGAGTAATATCCATACAAACCACAGAGGGCGCAAGCATGGTTTGTTCTCAATGCCTTGTTTCTTTCTACTGGCGTGCTTGGAAGCTCAATGATAGGCAGGTTTTCATTTGTATCCATGGCATCCAGATGCACATGGATCATTAGGATATCAGGGAAATTCTAAGTTGGATGGCCCTTTTGCTCGCAGACGATGCAAGGCGGAATTGACTGAGGTTCTGCGGTGGCTTTGGCATTCTTGCCCCTGGCCCTTTTGGGGTTGGATGGTCTAGGTGTGGGTGTGACAGTTGGATTTTGTGGGCCAGGTGGAGGGTCAAACTCGACCACAATGGGTTGCACTAGGGTTAAGACCACTTGGGGAATTGGTGGTTGAGGTGGTGGATCAAGATACGACATTGGAATTCCCAATGTAAAGTTGGGTAGGATTAAGGTGGCCATTACCGGCTTGCTCATGACACCAGGCTGGGGGAAGAGGAAGGGAATTGTATGGAATGGAGATGAACCCAGATAACTCCTTGATGGTTGTATGTGGGGGTGAGGTTGTGGTTGCGGTTGTGGATGATGTTGCGGCTGCGGAAAACATTGTGGTTGTGGTTGGCGATGCAGCTGCGGTTGTTGTTTGGGTGTAGTGGTGCTAGATGAGACCATGAATAATTCTGTAATCTCATTTTGTGTCGTTGGTGGTGACACTAAGGGGAAAGGAGTTGTCATGGTCATATCAACAAAGAACCCAGGGCCCACATTCAACAATGGGGAGGCTGGTGTGTTGTCAACCATGGTTTTGATTACAGGGACGACATTGGCATGTGTGGTCGTCCCTTGTGGCTCAATGGTGGTGATGGTAGGGATAATATTGGTGGGTGCTATTAACCCTTGCAGATTGTGATAAGCGAATTGATCAACTGTCGTGATCTTCCCTTCATGGGGAAACAACATGAGACAGAAGACAGTTGATGCGGCTGCTCTCATGGCAAACATAGAACTTATTTCAAGGAGAAGGTTATAGTCCAATTGAGTGTTGACAACCTCTATGTCAATCAGAACTGTCTTCTTGGCTAACATGATGGGGACATGGGGGAGTATTTCTCGGGATTTAGTGGGATGGCTACCATAAGCCCATAGAGTTGTGGAGGATGGTTTCAAAATTGGGGATCTCAGTTTCTACCAGACTAGGATAGACATAATGCACGTGGATGCCCCCTCATCCACTATGCATCGGTGCACAACCAAATTCCAGATAGAAATCAGGATTTGAAAGGTGATGGTTGATGTCATCCACAGTTCTCCATTCTCCATGTCAAATGTGATCGACTTGGATTCGGAGGGGTCTGCTTCCCCAAGGGAGGCTAGTAAGGCTTTCCGCTATCTTGGGCATGTTTTAAGTACCTCAAGAGTGAACATGGCGGTTGGTGTTTGTGCCAAATTGTCCACGATGTTGTAGCTGACAGTAGCTCTAGTTATGGCATTATTAGAAACTCTGCATATGGGGGGGCACAAGAATGGGGATACAATGAAGAGGTAGGTTGATTGTCTTAGACATTGAGCCACTGATGATTCAGCAGGTTCAGTGTTGGCTTCGTATTGATTCCATCTAGTTTGTAAGTTGACCTCTTCAGTTGTCATGGCTAGCAGGTGGTGGACACCTGTTTCTATTCTGGGAGGTGCCCTTAGAGTGTTGAGATTGGGTTGGGGAGGGAGTGTGGTTGCTACAAATCCTTGGAATGGTAGTGGGTTCTGAAGCACCATAGGAGGAGGCCCTTGTGGTGTCAGGTTGGGTTGGGCTAGGTTTGTAGCATTGGTGGCCTGTTGGACCTCATTTCAAATGGTCTGCTTAGCACGACCCATGAGGGGACACTCAAATGTGTAGTGCCCATAGACCTCAGAGTGTGTGCATGGTTTGTACGCAATGGGTCGTTGCATCTTGGTGCATTTGGTCGTGGGGGGTTTTGGGCTGGCTGCTTTGCCGCAGCACTATTGGGAGCATTCGGTTGTTAAATGCCTCCCTGTGGTTGGTTGTTTCCTTGGTTTCAGGGCCTATTATTTCTATCTTGCCCTTGTTTATTGTTGGGGGCAGGCTGGTTGGGACGGTTTTGTTGTGCGAACACTTGTCCCAACGGAGTGGGTGGGGTGGGGGCGGGGGCTTGAACTGCTTACAATGGTGGTGCATAGTATATTTGTGGGGGTGGCAATGCTACAAATGTGGGAATTTTCCCCACATAATGCTGTGTAGGCCCAGCCATGGCCTGAGCCCGCTGCGGTGGCATAGGTTGTGCATAGGACATTGTGGCTCCAGACTGGGACATCATCCTAGCATAGTCTGGAGCTTAGTTTTGTTAAGCAACATTAGAAGTGTTGCTTGGTTGTGGTGGAGCTGTAGGTGGTGTCAGATGGTGTTGTGGTTGTTGGGAGTTAGAGCCTATGATACCATATGTAACATTGGGATGCCCCGATGCATTGCAGTAGGAGGTGCATGCACGGGGAGCGTCTAGAATGACAGTGTACAGGTATCCAGACTGAGCGTAGATCAGGTCAAACTGTTGGGATTTTAGTATGGCCTCTTCTTTGAATTGGGGACATTCGGATGCGACGTCCTTTGCTATGGGTGGGAGCAAGGTCTTGAGGAACCAATGCAAGAATATCCTGTTGTCAAGTTGGATTTTACATAAGCTACGACATCGCCGCCACTCATGGATGTGGTCAGTTATATGAATGGCGATGTTCTGACGGTAGGATAGCAAAATCTCCACTCCCTCGTCATATCTGATGGGGAGTTGAAAATACTGTAGGAATTTGAAAGCTAGGGAGTTGAAATTAGGGTACTTGGCTTATGGTAGCTCAATGTACGATTTGGTCGCAGCACCTGTAAGGGTGTGTTGGAATAGCTTCAGCCTGATGGAATCGTCTACGATACTATTTGACGAGAACCATATATGGAATGTCATGATGTAATTTTGTGGACATTCCCCTGCTTTTCCTTCAAAATTGGGAATGTATGATGGTAGCTTGGTTGGCATGGGTGGCCAGAAATCTTGGTGGTAGATGGGGTCATTCGTTAATAGAGTCCAAATCAGGTAGGTTAAGACGAGCCATGAATGGCAGGTTTGACCCCAAGTTGATGTGAGATGGGGTAGTGATGGTGGTGGGGTTTGCAGGTGCATAATGTACTTGCATGGTTGGGGGTACTGGTTGTACCATTGTATATGGGCCAATGCCCCCAAGTGTGGTGGGAGGGACAGTGTGGGTGGAGGGTACATTGCCCCCATGTATGACAGTAGGGGCAACGTAAGTGGAAGGTCCACTACCCGCCTGTGTGGTAGGAGGGTAGTGTATGTGGAAGGTACATTACCCCCATGTATGCCAGTAGGGGCAATGTAAGTGGAAGGTCTGATGTCCCCTTGTGTGGCAGGAGGGGCAGTGTATGTAGAAGGGCCACTGCCCCCGTGTGTTGAAAATGAGCCAGCTTGGATTGTCTCTATAGGTGGTGGCAACTGACTAATGACAGTTTGCATGATTGTGCTTGGGCCACCTACAGGGTTGTTGATGATAGGTTGTGGTGTGGACATGGGTTCAGTTGCTATGGTTATGCCAAAAAAAGGATTCATATTGCAACAGCCATGGGGCTTGATGGTGCAGTATGGAGGTCTAGTTCAGACTGATATGGGTCTGAATCTAAATTAGAGACTGTATGGCCTTTTGATCGTGTGAGAGGTCATTGAGTACAGTTTTGACAGTGTCATTTTAATGTTCCAAATGGTGGTGGTTCACCTATTAGGCATGAGGAAGAGTGTGGGGGATCAATTGTGTTAGATGTTTATCAAATTGGTGGGAATGATGTTTGGACCCCAGTTTCAGTGGTTTCCTATTGGATGTAGGTGGTCACTTAGCCACCAATACTGCCAGAAGACAGCACTTGGCTTTTTCCTCACGGGCGTTTCTACTCAGTCGGTGGGGGTAGTTGCCCATTTCACTTGGAAATTCCTCTCATAGGCTAGCTACTTTGGGGTTCCCATGGTACTCCTCATAATGAGTTTCTGGGTTGAGCCCAAGTAATTCCCATAGTTGAAGCAGTCAGGGAATTATGTCCTCAAAGACTGCAAATTGCTTGAACTTAGTGTAAATTGATAAATTTTAAGGCTCTCTCAGTTTCATGAACTGAGTTGGGTTGATTACTTAGTATGGTGTATTTGTTTTGATGTTTTTCTATTATTTGGTGGTTGCAAATGGTTTATGAATTCATTGTATTGTGGTAGAGTTCATGTCATTGTGTATGCAAGCATTGAATAATCAGAAATTTGTAAATAGATAAAATTTTAACCCTGAATGTTGATGGCCTAACTATATGACTACCTTACACTTATATTCCTCTTCAACCAAAAGAAGGTGTTGGGCTCTCAACACAATGGGACTAAGCCCATCCATAGATCCACAGGTCACCTCCTAGATGCAAAGTTGGTCAATAGGGAGGACGCTTAGTGCTGTGAGAAGCCCTCCTTCTCTACCCCCTCTACCTTCTAGGTCATCCATTTTTAATTGTTTAGAACAATATTCAATGAAGGGCCTAGGACTATATGAGCTATTCCCTTCATCGTATCCTAGAATAACCTGGAGGGTGATGACTGGGTAGAAGAGGAAGGCTAAGCAAGACTGTTAATTTCATTGTCAATTTTAGTTAAGCTACATTCATTCAGCCATTAAAATTTGTTTGGAATTTACACTGTGTTTGTGCATGAAATTGTAGTAAACTGTAACAGAAACTGAAATTGAACTACTGTGCTAGATAGAGGTGGCTGAGCCACACTCACAGTCCCTATTAAACTGAAATTTAACCTTTGATTGATAGACCACACATTTCATGTCAAATATAGCGAGGGGGTCATAATTTTTTTCCTGAAACAGGGGAGGGGGTCACAAAGATTTCATAGATAGAAGCGGTCTATGTTTCTAAGTGAATTTGTACCTTTCGAGGGTTTAAGGGTGACCTGGCCATGCCTGTTAGGCCTAAAAGAGTGAAATCATCCCCTGTTAAGGCCGGATAAGTATGACCTGCACCAGAATTGGGGTTTTTCTGATCCTGAGTCAGATATGGCCGACATTAACCTATACTGTGGCCAAACAGATTCGTATCTTCCTTGTAGAGGATTTGAAAACAATAAAAACTGAGATTAAACAATATTTCACCTAGATTTGACAAGAAAGTTTTAAAACTAGGGCATAAACTAAAAAAACTTGAAATTTTATAAATCTGGACCAGGGATCCTGTGGGATTGACCTGGTATGGTCACTAGTTCTGTAGTAGGGATTTCTCCTTGCTACAGTGGAAGGAATGGCTCCCTTTTGTCTATAGGACAGAAGGATAGGTTCCTACATGTGAAAATGCAGAAAATAAAATGGAATAGACAGAAAGCAAAGAACAGTAAAAAAATGGCTGTGAGCCCCTCTAGAAACAATGTTAGGGCTTCGCCTTGACTACCTACAAACAACTATTAAGCTACAATAAACCTACAAAACATGTTAGAAATAAACCTGCAAGAATAATATGAAAACCTGCAAATAAGATATGGGTTAGACAAAAGCAAAGAAATGAAATAAAACACACAAGTATATCTCTTCTCTTGTGAAATGGGCCACCATGCCCTAGCTAGAAGGAAGCACCTCTCTATCTCACTCAGCAATGGAGGAGGAGCTATGGCTCAATGGGTAAAATGAGTGGAAGAGAGGGGGATGTCGGTGACTTGAGAGGTAAAGGTGTCTTAAGGCATCCACAGGCAGTATAATAGTATGCAAGAGATGAGTTGTTTGAGAGTGACCCCCCACCCTCCTTTTATATCTTTTTTTGTTGTTTTAGGGTTTTAAGCCCTTGTTCAGGGCTTTAGACCCTTTTTTGGGATTTTAGCCCCTTTCGCCCTAAACTTATCTCCTTTTAGGTTTTTAGCCCCTTTTTGGGGGCTTTAGCTCCTTGGAGAGTATTTTAGGCTCCTTTTTGGGTGTTTTAAGCCATTTTCTTAATTCTTAATCCTTTTTTAGGGTGTGGGGGTCTAATGGAGTGATATGAGGGTCATGAAAGGGTGTCCTTCGGTGGTGTAGGCCATGTAGAGCTGAGTGAGGGATTTTTTGGGTTAACACCATATCATACCCTACAATAACCTATGATTTTAATACCATACCATACTAACATACCATACCCTACAATACAATATATCAAACCCCGTGATACTAACATCATACTAATATACCATAACCTACAATACAAACCCTAGTTCCATCTCATAACTTCTCAACCCTAGTTGGTTTTCAATTTGTACATGTACACGTGTTTCTAGTTCCATCTCATAACTTGTTAAGATGTCATAAAAACCTAGTTATAACATGAAATTTGTAGTTTATGAAACGCTAGTTGGTTTTCAATTTGTACATGTACATGTGTTTATAGTTCCATCTCATGACTTCTAAAGAGGTCATCTAACCCTAGTTCCATCTCATAACTTCTCAACCCTAGTTATAACATGCAATTTGTAGTTCATGAAACCCTAGTTGGTTTTCAGTTTGTACAGGTACATGTGTTTCTAGTTCCATCTCATAACTTCTCAACCCTAGTTATAGCGTGCACTTTGTCTTTCATGAAACCCTAGTTTGTTTTCAATTTGTAGTTGTACACTTGTTTCTAGTTCCATCTCATAACTTTCAAAGAGGTCATAAAACTCTAGTTCCATCTCATAACTTCTCAACCCTAGTTATAGCCTGCAATTTGTAGTTCATGAAACCCTAGTTGGTTTCCAATTTGTACATGTACATGTGTTTCTAGTCCCATATCATTACTTTTAAAGAGGTCATAAAACCCTAGTTCCATCTCATAACTTCTCAACCCTAGTTATAGCATGCAATTTGTAGTTCATGAAACCCTAGTTAGTTTTCAACTTGTACATGTACATGTGTTTCTAGTTCCATCTCATAACTTGTAAAGAGGTCATAAAACCCTAGCTCCATCTCATAACTTCTTAGGGCCTAGTTATAGCATGGAATTTTTAGTTCATGAAACCCTAGTTGGTTTTCAATTTGTACATGTACACATGTTTCTAGTTCCATCTCATAACTTCTCAACCCTATTTATAGCATGCAATTTCTAGTTCATGAAACCCTAGTTGGTTTTCAATTTGTACATGTACATGCATTTCTACTTCCATCTCATAGCTTGTAAAGAGGTCATAAAACCCTAGTTCCATCTCATAACTTGTAAAGAGGTCATAAAACCAATCTAATGATATAAACCTAAAGAGGTCATATAAACCTTAGTCCATTTTGCTTGTTATTCATGTACATGTGTTTCAAATTCTAAGTCATGCATGCATGCGAACTTCCACTTGTGATCCATGTTCAACCCTATTCATTTTGTTTCATGTATGTCCATAGAATAGGTATATGGCCTTTGGGATTCTACTTAAATGATATGAACCAATCTAATTTGATCTTCAAACATAAAGAGGTCATAAAACCCTAGTTTGTAGTTACATGTCTCAATTTGTGAACCCTAGTTTGATTAAGTACATTGTTGGCTTATACTTTAGTATGAGAATAAAATAGCCTGTGAACCCTACCAACATAGGCACGGTCAAGGTTTTCGCAAAGTTGACCCACCAATGCTAGAGTTGCATTGAAGGAAACTGAGAAAAACCCTAGTTTAAGAAATCAAAGCACAATGAAGTCATTGGGCCTTGAAAACATGAGGGATAGGTCCACCTGGAGCTTCTAGCATGCCACAAGACCAACAGAGTGGATGGTTTTTAATCCGACCTTCGGTTTCCAAGCTATGTCCAGTTGAAAGTTGCATGAAAATGTCGGTCACGGACACTTGGTGACTTTTGGCCTGGGAGAAGAAAAACAAACAGATCAAAAAATATACATGTCATTGGATCTTGCAAGTCTATATTGGTAAGGTCGATATGGGGACCCTACCAACACAACAATGGTTGAGGGTTTTCATGCGTTGACCCACCAATGCTAGAGTTGCATTGAAGGAAACTGAACAAAACCCTAGTTTACAAAATCAAAGAACAATGAAGTCACTAGGAATTGAAAACATTAGGAAGAGTGCCACCTAGAGGTAATTTCATGCCAGGAGACCAACATATTTGACGGTTCTTTGATTCGACCTTCGGTTTTCAAGCTATGTCTAGTTGAAAGGTGCATGAAAATGTCATTCAAGGACACTTGGTGACTTTCAATCCGAGAGATAAAAAACAAATGGAGCAGCAAATTTGCATGTCATTGAATCTTGTAAGTCTATATGGACAGGGCTGATATGGGAACCCTACAAACACAGCCATGGTCGAGGGTTTTCATTCGTTAACCCACGAATTCTAGATTTACATTGAAGGAAACTGAGCAAAACCCTAGTTTACGAAATCAAAGCACAATGAAGTCATTGGGAATTGAAAACACAAGGGATAGCACCACCTAGAGGTAATGGCATGCCAAGGGACCAATAGATTCAACGGTTCTTCGATCCGACATCCAGTTTCCAAGCTATGTCCAGTTGAAATTTGCATGAAAATGACATTCAGGGACACTTGGTGAATTTCGGTCCAGCAACAAAAAAACAAATGGAGCAACAAAATTGCATGTCGTTTGCTCCTGTAAGTCTGTATGGACAAGGAAGATATGGGAAACCTACCAACATAGCCACAGTCGAGGGTTTTCATGCGTTGACTCACCAATGCTAGAGTTACAAGAGTTGACCCAACAATGTAATTAAATGTACATTAATATAAAAAACATAAAAAAAGTAAATTTCAACAACTTGAGAGCATGCTATTTTCTGATTTTTATTTGTTGGTGTCTAAAGACACATGCTTGTTCTTGGTGCCTCCAATGTGCCATAGATGGTGTTTGTAGACTAGGAAGACGAAATTCAAAACATTAGTACTCTCATAAGAAAATAAAGAGAACCCAATGAAAATGTCCAAACATGATTTATAGATAACTCACCTGAGTTTGTACGATCATGTTTATAGTGTCCAGTATCCTATGAATAATATTTTATGTCTATGAATGGTATCCATCAATCACATGTTTATTACATTGGGAATAAACTAAGGCTAAATAATTGAAATTGTGCTTCAGCATGCACTTTAAAGGTTAAATAACGTAGCTAACAATCTAGCCACACTTTATAATCTAGTACCTAACAATGCACTCACTTGAATAGGCCATATGGATCATCTCTGCTGCTGATGGTTTCCATCAATCTTCCATGATCTATATGAGGTAGAATATATCATACATGTGACATACCAACTACTAGATTGGTGAAGTGGTATACAATAGCTCGTGGTCTATAATATTTATATACATACCCACCCTTCCTTTTCTATTGTGTTGTTAGTTTCAAGTACTCCCCTTTTATAACCATCGAGCAAGTTGGGAATTCAATAAGTTCATCATTAGTAACAGGTTCAAGAATAGTTTGTTTACCCTCTAAGAAATGTTCCAACCAATAGTTAGAACACCATTCATTATGTTTTGTGTCAACCACTACATATATCTGACCTATGAAAGGAAATAGGCCTAGTTAACAATACATAAATTAAATTTCTAATTTAGGTACTACTAATTTACTTTTTTGTACCAGCTTGTATGAGATCCGATATGCGATCATAGTCTGTAGAAATGTGTGTCTGATCATCTTCCAAATGGTTTATTTCATTAACCCCCTTCAAATCAGTGCCAAGTGTCACTCGATCCCGTGTATCAACTCTATATGTATACTCACAATCATCCCATTCATTGATGCTACTGGAACTATAAAAGGAATCCTTCAATATTATCCAAATTTGTAGGGCCAAGTTGTATGAGATTCTAATTGAATGAAATTATTGAGTTCCATGCACTGTGTTCAATCGATGTGTTTGGGATCAGTCTACATTGGTCACCTCCCAGAATATTCTCTGCACTAGGTGTTTCCTTGTTGCTTGTTCGCGCATGAAAGATGCACACCATTTCACTATAGATGTAGCATCTTGAACGAAAGCACCTGTAAAATTCATCTCTTCCCTTCGAAGGGAATTTTTTATGCATGCACCAGTACCATCGTGCTATCCTTTGCCATGACCAGTTTCAAAGTAATTCCATATATGTGGCACCTAGTATTTTATGTGCAACAAACATGGCCATTGAAATACATGTGCATTCTTGAAATATCCAACACAACCATATGACCAAATGAAATGACGATAAAATAGTATATCCATAGCTATCGCATGATCATAGAACAATTTAAATCAATGTTGCACACAATGGATGTCATGGGTCCAGTTGTCACTTATGTAGAAGTGACTTTCTTTCAGTATCACACATTTCTCTTCATTGCTATCTGGCCCAAGTCGATACGTGATATGGACCATTATGCTCACCTGCTCTGAGTGATAGTATTGACTTTCTATTTTATTTTGTGGCTGTAGGGTGTAATTTTCCGCAAACTCAACCACTGATAGTATTGTTCTGAGAGGGAAGGTGTCTCGACATATTATGAATTGCTCATCTTGTCACCATGCCATATCGACATGTTGAATGTACTATTGGATCTCCACAAAACGCTGAAATACAATCATATCCTTGCACCTGGTGTAAAAAAAAATACTATTAAAAAACAACATAAAAATATGTACACCAACTTAATGTACATGAAGTGACCTATGAAGTCACCAATTTAATCTTCCCACTTTCTTGTCCATCATGTAGCTGATATGTCTCGTATTCATAGTTCTGCTTCTTGACAATTGCATTCCTGAATGCTTGATCTTCACTCTCATGGATGGAATTAGACCATAATGATAGCCCTCCACAAATGTTGCAAGAACCCTCTACACATTGTGTTAAGTAATGTGTCTTCCCATCTTGCCTCGGACAAATCATGCTATGAATGAAATATCTGGATGACATTGGAGGTACTATACTTGAGCATTCTTGAACATGGTTAGGATGCAAAAAACAACATATATGTGAAAATGTATGATAATATAGATCAAACTATATGTGGTATATACAAAAAAAAGTGTTTTGGATGGTATTGATTCTAACATAACAAGGATTGGATTTTTCAAAGATATTTTCCTGAGTCTTAGCTCTGCATGGAAAACTTTAAACATCTCAAACAATTAAGTTTGTTTCATTTGAAGATAATGTTTAACATGAGGTTCACTCTTCATAGAAACCCTAGAGTGTTTTAACACATATTTTGCGTTAGAAGAAGGCCTATTGTTATCGTGCCAAAATGTGTGCACTAGTCCCTTCACGGCTTCGACTAACTTCATGTCTTTTTGAGGAAACCTACCGCTAAATACCCATAATGTTTCCATTTGTCCCTCTACATCAAGGCTGGCTCTTCTTACTGAATATTTGTAACACCCTGGTTTTGACCCTGATGCATTAAATATACATGATATATATATTGTAAATAATCATGGTGCGGAGCTAAAGGCAAGGGCGCCACCATTGATTTGGCTATGTTACGTTTCAGATTGGAATTGTCATCGATTGTATATCGGGACATGGAACACACATATTAAGTTATGGCATCATGTAAATATGCATTCTAATTAAATAACCCTAATCAACTATGTTCACTACAACCAAATTGAGAAGGGGCATGATTCCTAAGGATAAGGAGGGGGAATGTTAAACCTTGAGCCATGGGGGGGAAAAGCCATGTGTCACCACCATGTTTGTTTTGTTGTTAGTTGGGGAATCTAATTGCTGGTAGAAAAACCAATATGCTCACACCTATACTCTCTCCATGATGCACCTTTTGGGTTGCGGATGGTCTATCCATTATCTCGATCATGAGATGTCCGTTTTCCCTCACACCGAGATGAGTTAAAAGACCTATGATTCATTGATTGGGGGTTGGTTCTCCTCTTCCTCACCAACTGTTGATCCATGGATCTGTTCTTCCCTCCTGATCACGTATAGATCCTACATTTTAATCCACCATTATGAAGGTGTGCGTTGGTTTCATTGATTAGAAAGGACCTTTGTTTCCAACATTGCTGGCTGTGTCTGGACTGTGTGACATTGTGTTGCCTCATCGCAGGTTGTTGCTGTGATTTTCTCCTATTGTTTGTTGTACTATGGTTTCCCACAATTGTTGGTTGGGTTCCCTTGTGAAGTGGCTACTGTAGGTTGCTGATGAATCGTTTTGGCCACGATAGGGCCAAGAAAGATTCAAGGAGTTGTTTTCTCCTGTTAAAGCTTAAATAGTTGTTTTTCTACATGCACACAATGGTTTTGTCCTCGGACTACATTGGAGTGGTGAATGAGGGCCTGGTTTTCTTGATAAACCTGGTGGTTTGGGAACCACACAGACAGAGCTAGTGGGCTAGATTTCTTCTCCACAACCCTTGAATAGCACTGGAAGGGAGATCAGGGTCTGAGGGATTGTGTTGTAGAGAAAGGGTTGATTTCCTTGTGTTGGGTGTGTGTGGGTGTCTTAGAAGTCAGGATAGTTTTTGTGTAGGTGTCCATAGCTCTTTAATGAGCTCACCAACTTAGCATTTAGCCTTTCACAGCTCCAGGATGGCCGAATAAACCCAACTTTGTTGGCTTGGATGATCTGTTGTTCGCCTGATAAACCCAATTGTGTTGGCTTGGATGAACTATGTACCCTTGTGGGGTTGTTATCTTTGGCTATGTGTGAGCCTGCTAGTTTCTTATTCATTGGGAAATCATGCCCAGCTCGGGGATGGTAGCATTGCTGAGAGACTAAAGAGCATGCAGTCCTATGGTTGGGTGGAATGTTGCAGCGACATAGCTGGTTGTGAAGCTAGTTCTTTATAAGGTAAGTATTCTTACCTAACTTGTGTCTGCAATCATATTTATTATTGATGAATGATGATGTACAATGTTGAATCCTGATGGATAGGTTTTTCTTCTATTGTGTATATGAATGATTGATGCATCGTAGTATGATTTATGTTTTTAAGTATATTGCTTCATAATTATATGTATGTATCTTCATGTTCATGGGGATAGATGCCCAGATTGATTGGTGTATAGTAGTGTCCTCTTCACCAATCAAAGGGTCAGGGATGTTGCAGTGTGGTATCAGAGCTCTAGTTGTAGCATGGGCCTGAATGAGCTACGAAGATGCAGTGATAGATATTATGTTGCAGCATTTGGGCCTCAGAGGGCCATGAGAAACAGTTCAGAGAGGTAGGTTGCTTACTTTTGTGTTGAGGCCTGGAAAATCGCAGGCAGCAATAGTAAGGGATTCTCCCCAATCAACGTTCCCAACTAGCCCGTTGACTATTTGGAATAGGGAATCCATCCGGTTTGTGGTCCGGCTACCGTAGGTCAAGAAACAAAACAAAGGCTTTACCGGTTGCGGCCCGGCCCACCAAGTTTTTGTATTTTGACTTTAAGAAATGAGATGCAAGTGCCTAACTAAATGCAGAACGATCAAGATGTAGGGAGCGGTCAGAATGTGATGCGCAGGTTCTTACCTCTCGTCTTATGCTCGCAAGCAACCCAATCAGATACAATAAAATATAAACTAACTATCTAATATAT
Organism: Pseudotsuga menziesii; assembly: GCA_001517045.1. NCBI lineage: Eukaryota > Viridiplantae > Streptophyta > Pinopsida > Pinales > Pinaceae > Pseudotsuga > Pseudotsuga menziesii. The sequence goes on from LPNX010061648.1 coordinate 24,389, forward strand.
CCCTAGGGAGCAAGGTTATCATTGTGGGTGAGCAATACATCTTGCACATGCATTATGAAGAATCACAGATAGCTGATATTCCTTTCAAGACACATGAACACTTACAGATATTTAAATAACCAGATAGCTGATCATTTTGTAACAACAATAATTGCTCACAGTGGAAAATATCAAAAGAAAGATACCGAAGAACATTCAACAAGAACATAGGTTCAGAAAATTAAACATTCTCACAGCAAATGAAACACCGCTGAAAACGAAATAGCTCGTCTTCAACATTATTCATTGAGTCACATTGATACATTCCATTCTACTCTCTCCAACAGGTAAAAAATTGCAGTTTCCTTTGCAAAATGAAGTAGTTCCTCTTACAAGCAAACATTTACAAAATTTTCCAGGGGAAAAATCCCTTTCTTCTTCCCACTTTCAAATATTTAAACTACAACTACTGAGTGCTTCGTTTTCCTCCCCAGACGCGTGGTCTTTCAGTTTCTTCAACGTTTCATATTCCGATCTTTTGTCAGTATGTGATCATGAAACCCTTGGTAACTGATCCGTTTCTGGGATCATGCCTTTACAGCTCTGGACTTCGTTCTCCATTTGCCTCGTTTCAGTCATACCTCCGCCAAACGGGTTAGTCTTTCTTCTTATCGTGGTGGAATTGACCGATCTCATTGAAACTGCCTGCAATCAATTCATGAGCATGGTTCAATAACAAATATTATCAATTAACCACCATCTTACAAGGAAATGGCCGCGTGCACCACATACGGGCCTGGAAAAATATCCTATGGTCACCGGCGGGAAAAATTCAAGTCGGTAGTTAGAAGGAAGTGAGCTCGGGGGCCAGGAGGATCTGCCAGCCACAACGTCGAGTGAGGCTTAAGTCGCAGCCAAGTGAAACGCGGGCGGGATATGCCCTAAATCGGACATCGGACGGTTTTTAGTTTCGGAAACCAGAAGACTCTAGGAGCCGCAACGGCGGAGGAGGAGGGTTAGACGATACGTGGAGCGGACGAGAAAACTAAGTCGAATGTCGGAACACACTCAGATCGGGAGAAAAAAAGGTCTCCCAGCTGCAACGGCGGATGAGTAGAGGTTACAAACAAGCGATCGAAGGCTAAAATGAAATGGGCGTCGGATGGGTTCAGACTTTGGACGGAGAAAAGTTCTTGGAGCCGCAACAGCGGAGAGGCTGAGAATTTTTAGCTTCCGATTCAATAGCAAAAAGAGGCCCGACTACAGGAAAACTCAAGGATTTGAACAACGTTAACAACCAAAGTCATTTTCTTCGCAAAGGCTGCCCTGAAAAACAAAATTTTACTTCTTCACGGCCAGAAATCCACGACTTAACCGAAATTGAACATGGCATAAATAAACCTGCTGACATCCAATCTTCAAAGAAAAATGAAAAGAAGATATGCCCGAGAGGCTCAAGCATTTAACGATCAAACTGTGCGAGATAATGAGGAGAGACCCAGAAATTAAAACATTAATTTGGGGGAGAACAGTTGTGGCAGCAACAACTGGTGATTACCTGGTGAACCTAGATCTCTAGGTGATTTTTCTTTGAGTGGTAGACTGTTTCACAACAAAAAATGCATCAAATGAATTCTTCCAGCTATCTGGATGGATTTCCCAATCAACAGAAGTGTGGATCTTAATCATTGATGATGATCCATTGGGGAAAAGGAAAACCGAGACCCTCAAGTCCAGATAACTATGCTGAGGCTAGAGTATGAGTTTCATTATTACCTCTGTTTTCAGGTAGCTAATAGTGTGGACACCATGGGGTTATAGCAGACAGTAAATAGCAATATTCATTTGCTTCTCGTTCCCGTGCCATTCTAACAGCTTTTGTGCTTTTGGACTTTTGTCCCTTTCATCTGAGTCCTTCTGTACGCCTTTCTTACTAAATTTTAATCCAGGATCCTCTATCCCATAGTGCCCTTTTGTGTGAGTGGTGTACTTTAAGTTTCAGCTCACGGACGGAGAGGATATTTTGGCAATTTAGTATTTATGATTCAGCACTTGCTTTGATTTATGATGCTTTTATAGAAGTTTTGACTCTTTACTTGCCTTTTGGCATTCGTTTCTTGGCATGGGATCATTTATATTTAATACATTGTTCACCTTGCTTCTTCCCATGGGTCCTTTACTGTCACTCCTTAGAACATTTTAAATGTGGCGTGGATGGAGCCCCGGCATAGTACTCTAGACTCTTCGAATCCGGTCTAATTCATAGGGGTTAAGCAGGACTTCAATGCACACAACATTTTATTTGAGAAAACCGTTAGGCTAGAAGAAATCTTTAGCAACACACAGGCTGACACTCAACATATTTGATATTCCCAAAAGACCTTAATATCCTTCAGACAACCGCAAGTTCATTCCCCTTATTGAAAATCAAAAACTTGAAATTAAATCGAATGAAAGCATGACTCGAAAACAAACCCACAGCTTATTTATATACAAGGCAGAAAAAATCAAAGAAACTCAAGAAAAGTAAGGTTTGAGAACCAAACCATTAACTGGCAAGTTCTCCTCCCATCCCTGTAAATCCTGCAGCTTATATGTAGCTACAATCTGAAAAGGGCCTACCCATAACTGCTGGAACTTGGTATGCTTTCCTTTCTCATCATGAGGGTGATCCCATTTGAGGACTAAGTCTCCTACCTCAAAGTCCTTTTTCCCAGCTTTATGTTTGTCAAACCATCTCTTAACTAACTCTTGCTGCTGTTTAAAACGTTCTCTAGCCTTGGATCTGGCCTCTTCTGCCTTCAAGAGATTATATATTCTTATTTGGAGAACCTCATCATCTGACCCCCTAGACTCTTGAGCTAGTATGGAAGATGGTAGGATGATATTGGGAGGAAAGATAGCTTCCTTACCGTACACAAGGGTATAGGGTGACACTCCTATTGCATACTTGGGGGTGACTCTGTCAGCCCACAGGGCGTTGGGTAAGGCTGAGTGCCAACTTCGCTGGTTTTCTATGGCAGTCTTCTTCAGTATTCTAATGAGGTTTTTATTGGAGGATTCAGCCTGGCCATTCCCTTGCGGATAGTAGTTAGCAGAATAATGTAATTTTATCCCTTTATCATGAGCAAAGGTAGTCAATTTAATTGATGAAAAGTATTTGGCATTATCAAAAACTACTGAAATTGGAACTCCAAACCTGGTCATGATATGATCTTGTAGGAAGCTGATGACTTCGTCCTCGTTGATCTTGTGCAATGGGATAGCTTCAACCCAGCGGGTGAAATAATCAGTCGCAGTGAGAATGTACTTGTGCAGTAGGGAAGAATTTGTTTTTATTTCCCCGATAATGTCCAACCCCCATTGTTCAAATGGTTCTGAGATCATAACAGGCTTTAGGGGTGCGGCTGCCTTGGGCTGTCTTCCACCACACCTTTAACAACTATCACATTTCCTGACATGTGCATGTGCATCCTTGAAGAGTGTAGGCCAATAGTAACCGGCTCTAAGGATTTTGTGGGCTGTAGTGTCGCCGGAATAATGTCCCCCAGCTGGACAATCATGTAATTCTGCCATTACTTTCTTTGCATCTTCCTTTTCTAAACACCTAAGGAGAACCCCTTCATAATTCTTTCTGAATAACACTCCTTCAACAAGATGATAGGAGTCTGATTTGAGATGCAGAGCTCTTCTTCGTTTGGAATTCCAATGTTCTGGTAATATCCCCGACTGTAAGTAATGCACAAGGTCCCTATACCAGGACTCAGGAGCTGTAAATAGAGGGCATACATCCATTACATGCAATTCGACTTCCTCTTCCAATGCTTGTTCTTCATTGTTTCTACTTCTAGTCATCAATTTGCATAGCCCTTGACCTTTCACTATAGTAGTCGGTTTGAATTCAAGGTCGTATTCTTGAAGGGTTGTTACCCAGTTGCCCCTTCTTTCTCCCAACTCTTTCTGAATGAGAAGAGATCTTACTGTTGGGTAAGGGACTATTACCTTGGTCCGATTTTTTAATATATAAGGCCTGAAAAGATTCACTACCTTAAATACTGCGTAATCCTGCTTATCAATGGCTGGGTAGTTTAATTCATCCCCTTGAATCCCAGTGCTCATGAAAGCGATTGGGAATTCATCACCCCCATCCTCTTTTTGTGTAAGCAGGGCTGCCAATGAATCATCGGATGCAAATGTGTACATAATGAAGTCTTTATCAAAGTCTGGACTTTTCAGGGAGGGCGCATGGGCAACATCAGTCTTGATTTTGTTAAAAGCAGTCTTTTCAATTTAAGTCCACTTAAGCTGTGCATTCTGCTTGACCATCTGCTGCAGTGGCTTGACAGTCTGAGCAAAATCAAGCACAAACCTACGCATGAAGTTTATTGTCCCCATGAAGGATTGCATTCCTTTTTTATTATGGGGCATGGGGATTTGTTCAATGGCCTTGATTCTTTCTGGGTCTATAGATATACCTCTCTTTGAAACTATATGCCCTAGTAATTTGCCTTCTGTGACCGTGAATATGCACTTCTTAGGATTGAGGGAAATGCCATACTTCCAACAATGCTCGAAAATTTGCTTTAGGTGGAACACGTGCTCCCCTCTTTTCTTTGAAAATATTGTGATATCATCAAGGTAGACCACCACACTTCATCCAATCAGTCCACGGAAAGCTATGTCCATAGCTCTCTGAAATGTCAGGCCAGCATTAATCAGTCCAAAAGGCATTCTTCTATATGCAAAAGTTCCCCATTTAGTTCTGAACGTTGTCTTCATTCTATCTTCCTCAGCCACTAACACTTGGTTGTAGCTAGAGAATCCATCTAACAATGAGAACAATTCAGAACCAGCAGCCATCTGTAGCAATTGCTCCATGGGAGGCACCGGATAGTTGTCTTTGTCTGAGGCACGGTTTAAGTTCCTGAAGTCCACGCACAGTCTAATTTCTCCTGAATTTTTTCTGACCGGCACCAAATTTGACACCCACTTTGAATGCCGAACTTTAAAAATAATCCTAGCATCCAGCAATTTTTTCACCTCGCTTTGAATGAGTGGCTCCAAATTGGGGTGCATCTTCCTTAACGACTGCTGATATGGCTTGACACCTGCTTTAATAGGGATGATAGGATTAATAATGCTGGTGTCGTAGGTCTTCAAATCAGCGTAAGTCTAGGCAAAGACATCTTTGTACTGCTTGAACAAACTGAAAAACCTATCCCTTTCGGCAGGTGAACAGCATTTGCCGAGGTTCACAAACTTAGGATCCGTCTCAGTCCCCAAGTTTATCAGTTCGAACTGCAGGGTTGAGCTGTGCGTCTTTACATTCGCGGGTCTTCAGAATTTTTCATTCAAGTCAAACATCTTCTCTAATGTTCTGACTCCTTTAGGGACGAAATTGTCAAATTTCATCTCGGCTTGGTGTTTTTCATCATTGATGATCGCTCCTTTGAATGCATCCTCATTGGTCAAATATTCTATGATTTGCTGGTCATCATCGAACACCCTCAGATTGGTGATCATATCTGGTATGAAGGGCCTGAAAAGTAATTCAATAGAACATTTATTATTAGTGGGTACCATCCTGGCAGCTGATGTGGCCAAAAGATCAGCGGCCGCGTTTTTCATTCTTGGGATTGAAACAATATTGAATGCACGAAAAAATTTAAGCAAATCCCATACCTCGCTTTGGTAAGCTTTCAAGTGGGGGGAAACACAATGTATTTGATTTCTTATCTACTTTACAACTGTTTTTGAGTCCCCAAAAACTTTTAAATTACTAACCTTTAGCTCAATCGCTTTCTTGAGTCCCTGCAGCAGTGCTTCATACTCAGCCGTATTGTTAGTACACTCAAACTCTAATCTACAGGACATGAAGTGTTTATTTTTTTGTGGATCAATGAGGACGTAGCCGGCCCCTGACCCTTCTAAGATTTTAGATCCATTAAAAAATAAAGTCCAAAAAACATTATCTACTGAAAAATAATCTACTTCTACTGCTAAATCTACTATTTTACAATCAAACTCCTCATCCTACGAGAATCGAAGGAGTTCAGGTTGGGTGTCAAATGTGTCACTGGACTCCTCCTCTTGATAGTTCCCTGGTTCCAGTTCAAGAAAGTAGTTTCCCAACACAGGTTCGATTGGTATATTCTTCTCATCCAGTTGGGTAACATTGTACTTCATGTGAGGCTCTCTGAAAACCTTAATCTGATTGGGGCTTCCTTTGTATGGAAACCACAGGTGTGACCAATTTGAGGAAAAGTATCCATTCAATTTAGCTGACCAATCTCTGCTCAGGACCAGGCCATAAGCGTCTGGTATATCAGCCACCACGATGTTGATAAATTGGCATACTTTGTCGTTTGATGATAGATGAATTAGAACGTCCTCCATTTCACCAATTACCTTAACGTCTATCCTATCCAATTGCACCACCCTCCACGTGGTTGGCTTAAACTTCCCATTGATTTTCTTACATACTGATATGGGCATGACATTAATTGATGCCCCTGAGTCTACTAGACAATTGTGAACGTTATGATTAAAAATTTCAAATGTCAGGAGGAAGGGTGGCTGTTTATTTTTAGACTTACATCTAGTGCTAGCTTCTCCAATTTCTTCTTCGTCTCGAGGATGATTATCAGTGGGCAGCTTTTCTTCTGACGTTTCAAGTTCCTTCAACAACGTTTCTTTCTGTTGGGGTACTTTTCACATTTCAAACAGTGGGACATTTTCCTTTATCTTCTTTAAATCTTCAACAATGTCATATTCAATTTGTTGTTTAATGGACTGAGATTTGATCAGAACTCACCCTCTCTTCGTTTGTCTTGGGCAACATTTTGTCCTGCTTGGGATCTTGGCTGGTAATAGTGAATTCTGGAACCTTATCAGCCAAGGATTTATCTTGAAATTTTTTCTTGATGTTTCTTTGCATCCTTCTGATCTTTGGAAGTAAAATAAAGTCATCACTAATCGTCCCTTGGCTTCTAGTTGTCACGTTAGCTTCCCTGACATCCTTGTGTCCCTGAGTATTTTCATCTTCTGCATCGAGCAAGGAGACAGAATTCCATAATGCCATGGTCTCTTCTTCCTGTCCCTTTGTAGAGGTAGAAGTAGCACTTTCTTTCTTTTCATCATCATCTTCTTCCATTAGTCTCGAATCTAACATTAGATTCATAACTAACGTCATTGAATTTATCCATTGCGGACAATTCCTTTCGGAGTGAGGCTGCTGGTGAAAGGTGCAGAAATTTTCCATCCCTATCTCTGTCAGGTTCATAGACGCAGTATTTTAAGGAGGAGGTTGGGACTGATTGTTCTCCTCCCTTTTCTTATAATAAGGCCTATATAACTTCGATGTTTCCTTCTCTTTTTCCAATTCTATGATCTTATTAGACATCTTTTGCATCATTTTGGCCATATTCTCCAGGTCTGGTGACTTTTCTTCCTTAGGCTTATTGAACACTAAGGTCTTCCTTCCCGCGCCTCTTTCTCCCGATTGTTCCGGATAGTCTTCGATACTTTCTCTTTCCGCTTCCACCACTTCTGCTTCTTCGTATGTTTCTGTCAAAGTAGGCTTGGCCCTACCTTTAGCAAACATGGCCATATCTGGACCCAAAGCTGAAGTGTAGTACTCAATTAGTACTTTATCTGAAGGCTTGTCTGTTTCGGAAATTTTTTTTAGATATGCTGCAAACCTTTGCGTGAAACTGTGTACCTTCTCTTTTTTCTCCTTCTTCAAAGCACACAGTCCTTTCATGAGGGCTGCGTGAGTCTTTTGAACTGCATACTTACTTCTGAAAATTCTCTCGAAAGTATCCCAATCCGGGATAGAATTAGGAGGCAACCCAAAGTACCAAGATGCAGCAGCTCCTTTGAGGGTATGCGGGAAAAGTCTGCACACTACATCCTCATGTTCCCCAGCCCTTAGACCTTCTATTTCCAAGTAGAAACTTTGTAGGTGATAGTCCACTAGGATCTTCTCATTGGGGTCAAATTTAGGCAGTAACTTCTCGAAGGCTTGAGGTAGGTCATGCAAAGGGGGAGTCAAGTTTAGGGGTGGCCTGGCTTTCCATGCAGGTGGTGGATTAGGTGTATTGGGAGGAGTTTGGTTGGCATTAACACCGGCCATGATTTGAGGTGGAGAGTGTGGAGGGGAACCAACAGGAGTGTGAGGAGGTGAACCAACATGGGTGTGTGTTGGAGACATTTACCTTCATCCTCACTCTTCAGTCAAATTGGCCTAGTTAAACCACTATCCTAAGTTTAATTGACATTAAGGAGCATTAATTACCATCATCCCAGTCACTCCCACGCCTACCTACAGTCAAGGAGGCTAACCTAGCCTTTCCTACAGTCAAGGAGGCTAACTGGAGCACTCCAAGGGTGATCTGTGTGACATTCATGCACCTAATTGCTAACTGGGGGTTACTTTCAGTTCAATGATTCAGTTACAGTCAGTTAAGGCACCTCCATGCATTAAATATATTATTTAATCATTATTCATTGATTATTTTATTATTATTTAATGAACCGGAGCTGACAAGACGCCTTCACCAACTTTTGATGGTCAGTTCAGCTTCAGTTAACCTCATCAGGGTTTATTGGAGTCATGCAGTACTAGCACTTGATGATTGGATTGCTATGACATGTGTTTGATCTCCTTCAGTTGAGATTAAGTCATTTATTACACTCCAACTTTAGTTAAGGGTTTGGTGAGTCAAATAAGGTTTTGGTCAAGTGGTTAACTGAGTGAGATTGCATGGCAAAGAGTCAGTTAAGCTAGACTCACTCATTGAATTCGAATTGTCCTCTTAGGTATTCGAATTCTTCATTGAGTTAAGCCATTGATCATGCATGGTATTGTAATCCTTTTTTGTTTATATAATATACAGAGAGGAAACCTATTTGGTTCGTAAAAATTTCCAATTCATGAGTAATTGTTAATAATTCTTTGATGAGATTGAATCTTAGTTCCTAGATCAATGTGCAAGAATTAATATGGTATCAGAGCATGCAGTGGGACGAAGATCAATCTCTCAAGAACAAGCTTTTTGACATATTTCTCCATGAAATTGGAGCAATAGCTCAAGAATCCAGCACTGCACCAGAAGCCAAGGCTTACCACTCAATATCCCAAGTAAAGAACTTGTTGATCAAGCTTGCTTGATTGACTATGCTGGGTGTGATGAAATCCTAGAATGTGCAGTCTGTCCAACCTTACGGTGCTTTTTTGTTTTGATTTGCAAGTTTTATCAGGTACAACTTTGAATGGACTCAGCAATCCCTCCTCTCACCCCATTCACAAGCTATTCGGAATGGAAGTTGAAGATGATTGCATATCTCAAGAGACGAGGTCTCTATGAGGTGTCTATTGGAATTGGAAGAGAGACTTATGAGAATGAGAATTACTGGCTAAATGACATTGACAGAGCTTTTGGATCAATAGCTCTGGCCCTTGATGATGACTTGTACTTTGTTTTTGATTCTGCTGAATACCCAAAGGATCTCTGGACAAGATTGGACAAAACCTTTGGCAAGCACAATGAGGATCATAATAGTACTTTGGATATTACAGCCAGAACCACAAGAGTTCTTCACTCAAAACTCTCAGCCACTACTCTCTCTAATGAAGTTGTTCAAGATGAAGATGAAGCAGAATCTTCTACACAGTCAATTCGAATTGAAGAAAGTCTCCATGAAGTGACTCCTTCTCCTGATGCTCCAGAAGTTCATGAGATCTATGATATCTCATTTTATCATATTGCTGAAACAGAAGAATAGATTCGAATCTCTGATATTGAAGAAAAACACTGCTGCACTTCCATGCAAACATTCATCGGTGATTTTCCTTTGAATTCTGTGCAAAATTTACCAGTAATTGCTTCCGAAAGTGAGAAGAAATTTGAATTTTCTTCCGCTAATGTTGCTGCTGGTGTGCAAATATGTGATACCTTGGATATTTTGGAAGAAATATCATATTACAAGAGTGATCCATTCTCTCCCCATGATCTAGATATTTCAACAAATTCCTGCAGGATTGCATGCACCAAAATTCAGAATTTTGAAGAAGAAGAAAACTGTGCATCCACCGTCTCGGTTGACCATAATTTTGGATCTGATATGAAACTTATTGGATCTGATATGATATTATTTGGATCTGATCTGATATTTCTTGGTTCAAAATTTCAGGTTCATAAAACTTCAGTACTGCTTGTAGCTGTTCTCATCAACGGTGTGAAGAAACAATTACCGCAAGTCTCCTTCAAAACTGCTGCTGGGGATTTGATTTCATTTCACAGTTTTGGATCTGTTGTGAACTTATTTAGATCTGATTTACATTCTGATCTGATATTATTTTGTTCATATTTTAAAATTCAAGATCTTTCATTCATGCTTGTAGCTTCTCTCACCAATTCCGGTGTGAAAAATCAAGTACCGCAGTTCTTCTTCAAATTTGCTGATGGGGATTTGGTGTTAGTTTCCTCCTGTGAGGTTGATGATATTTTATTTTGTGAATCATTAGATATTTATGAATCTATATCAGATTATGGAGATCAAGCATTCACTCTACAGAGTCCCAAGGATTCTCTACCTTTGGTCACAAAATCATCTCCTCACAGAACTAGTAAAGAGGAAGACATTCTGCATCCGCATGGACACTTGCTCCTAAGATTTGGGGCTGATTTTACCAGTCATGGTTTTCTGTTCAAGGCTGAAACATATCAGTTTCTTGAGTGTTCCACACATGCTTCAAATCCTCAAGAACCTTTGCTCTCTCTTCAGATGATTTCAGTTGCTCTACATGGGTCCAGTTTTCACTGTGCAGCTGTTTATATTTCTGATCCAGTTGAGTGCATTGTTATTCTTCCAAAGTGGAAGATTCCTCCAGACATCTTCACCAAGATCTTTTCAGAAAAGAAGTTCACTTACCTCCGTTCACTGTTGGGGGTGATTTCATCAGGGTGATCTAGACTACTTTAAGTGTTCAGCTTGAGGGGGGGTTTTTTCCCACTGGGTTTTCCCTCTTTTCCTCACTTAGTTTGTTTTGAGCATTGTTTCAGTTGCTTTATTGTACAGGGTGACCTATGTCCTTTGTTTTTAGGGCCCTAGCATTTTTATGTTTTCTAACTCTTCCTGAGTATAGCTTAAGGGGGGGTGTTGGAGACATTTACCTTCATCCTCACTCTTCAGTCAAATTGGCCTAGTTAAACCACTATCCTAAGTTTAATTGACATCAAGGATCATTAATTACCATCATCCCAGTCACTCCCACGCCTACCTACAGTCAAGGAGGCTAACTGGAGCACTCCAAGGGTGATCTGTGTGACATTCATGCACCTAATTGCTAACTGGGGGTTACTTTTAGTTCAACCAATTAGTTACAGTCAGTTAAGGCACCTCCATGCATTAAATATATTATTTAATCATTATTTATTGATTATTTTATTATTATTTAATGAACTGGAGCTAACAAGGCAGCTTCACCAACTTTTGATGGTCAGTTCAGCTTCAGTTAACCTCATCAGGGTTTATTGGAGTCATGCAGTACTGGCACTTGATGATTGGATTGCTATGACATGTGTTTGATCTCCTTCAGTTGATATTAAGTCATTTATTACACTCCAAATTCAGTTAAGGGTTTGGTGAGTCAATTAAGGTTTTGGTCAAGTGGTTAACTGAGTGAGATTTCATGGCAAAGAGTCAGTTAAGCTAGACTCACTCATTGAATTCGAATTGTCCTCTTAGGTATTCGAATTCTTCATTGAGTTAAGCCATTGATCATGCATGGTATTGTAATCCTTTTTTGTTTATATAATATACAGAGAGGAAACCTATTTGGTTCCTAAAAATTTCCAATTCATGAGTAATTGTTAATAATTCTTTGATGAGATTGAATCTTAGTTCCTAGATCAATGTGCAAGAATTAATAGTGTGAATAAGAGAACTGTAAGGGGTGTCTAGGCCTACTTGGTTCAAAGGAAATTCAACTTCCTGTAAGGAGGTTTCCACAAGTTCTTCCCAGTCTCCAACCAACACTGAATATTCTACTATAGGACGGTCTTTCTTCTTGTACTCTCTTCTAGGCAATTCGTGGATAATCGACAACCCTCCAATCTTCTTTACATAAGCACGGGTATGTCTTCTCATATCGTTAACAATTTCATTGCGAACAGGATATAGATGTTCTCTGTTTTCTTCTTCCAGAATTGGATTACACGATCCACTACTTTCTGAACTGTAACCAGCGGAATAATCTCGGTAAAACGGGTTTCCTCGGCCAGCCATGCACTGGCGGCCCTCCTTCTAGCGCCAAAACTGTTGAGGCCTGGAAAATCGCAGGCGGAAACAGTAAGGGATTCTCCCCAATCAACGTTCCCAACTAGCCCCTTGAATCTTTGGAATAGGGAATCCATCCGGTTTGCGGTCCGACTACCGTAGGTCAAGAAACAAAACAAAGGCTTTACCGGTTGCGGCCCGGCCCATCGAGTTTTTGTATTTTGACTTTAAGAAATGAGATGCAAGTGCCTAACTAAATGCAGAGCGATCAAGATGCAGGGAGAAGTCACAATGTGATGCGCAAGCTCTTACCTCTCATCTTATGCTCGCAAGCAACCCAATCAGATACAATAAAATATAAACTAACTATCTAATCTATCCCTAGGGAGCAAGGTTATCATTGTGGGTGAGCAATACATCTTGCACATGCATTATGAAGAATCATAGATAGCTGATATTCCTTTTAAGACACATGAACACTTACAGATATTTAAATAACCAGATAGCCGATCATTTTGTAACAACAATAATTGCTCACAGTGGAAAATATCAAAAGAAAGATACCGAAGAACATTCAACAAGAACATAGGTTCAGAAAATTAAACATTCTCACAGCAAATGAAACACCGCTGAAAATGAAATAGTTCCTCTTCAACATTATTCATTGAGTCGCATTGATACGCATTGATACATTCCATTCTACTCTCTCCAACAGGTAAAAAGTTGCAGTTTCCTTTGCAAAACGAAGTAGTTCCTCTTACAAGCAAACATTTACAAAATTTTCCAGGGGAAAAAGCCCTTTCTTCTTCCCACTTTCAAATATTTAAACTACAACTACTGAGTGCTTCGTTTTCCTCCCGAGACGCGTGGTATTTCAGTTTCTTCAATGCTTCATATTCCGATCTTTTGTCAGTATGTGATCATGAAACCCTTGGTAACTGATCCATTTCTGGGATCATGCCTTTACAGCTCCGGACTTCGTTCTCCATTTTCCTCGTTTCAGTCATACCTCCGCCAAACGGGTTAGTCTTTCTTCTTATCGTGGTGGATTGACCGGTCTCCTTGAAACTTCCTACAGTCAATTGACGAGCATGGTTCAATAACAAATATTATCAATTAACCACCATCTTACAAGGAAATGGCCGGGTGCACCACATACGGGCCTGGAAAAATATCCTATGGTCACCGACGGGAAAAATTCAAGTCGACATTCAAAAGGAAGTGAGCTCGGGGGCCAGGAGGATCTGCCAGCCGCAACGTCAGGTGAGGCTTAAGTCACAGCCAAGCAAAACGCGGGCGGGATATGCCATAAATCGGACATCGGACGGTTTTTAGTTTCGGAAACCAAAAGACTCTAGGAGCCGCAACGGCGGAGGAGGAGGGTTAGAGGATACGCGGAGTAGATGGGAAAACTAAGTCGAATGTCGGAAGACACTTAGAGCGGGAGCGAAAAAGGTCTCCCAGCCGCAACGGTGGATGAGTAGAGGTTACAGACAAGCGATCGAAGGCTAAAATGAAACGGGCGTCGGATGGGTTCAGACTTCGGATGGAGAAAAGGACTTGGAGCCGCAACGGCGGAGAGGCTGAGACTTTGCAGCTTCCGATTCAACAGCAAAAAGAGGTTCGAATACAGGAAAACTCAAGGATTTGAACAGCGTTAACAACCAAAGTTATTTTCTTCGCAAAGGCTGCCCTGAAAAACAAAATTTTACTTCTTCACGGCTAGAAATCCACGACTTAACCGAAATTGAACATGGCATAAATAAACCTGCTAACATCTGATCTTCAAAGAAAAATGAAAAGAAGATATGCCCGAGAGGCTCAAGCATTTAATGATCAAACTATGCGAGATAATGAGGAGGGACCCAAAAATTAAAACATTAATTTGGGGGAGAACAGTTGTGGCAGCAACATGTTGTTGATCGGAATATTTCACCTCCTATAGACATCAAGGTGTTCCGATGGTCTGAATGGTTCAAATCCAAAACAAACAGATCACAGAGGTTGATAACTCCCCCTATATGCTGTAGATATCTAGAATACAAGGTTTTGATAGTTCATTTGTGTACCTACAAAAGAGTTCAACATGAAACAGATCGAAGCAACCAGAATATGATCTACTAATCTATGCTAGTGACTAAGGAATCTAGCAATATATATCTGAAATCAAACATCAACAATATATATGGAATAGAAAATCAACTTGCATTAGAAATATGAAGATTTTTACAACCAAGCCTTAGTGTTAACATTCATCTTCATGAAAATAGCTCTTCATCCCCAAAAACTCCGACTCTAGCTCTCTATGCTCTCTCCAAATGATCTTGGGCCAAGAATCAGTCCAACAACATAAAAATACCTACAAATGTTCTCCTCTCAACCATGGCTATGAGCTCATATATATAGGGCTTTAATAGATAGATATGGTTGAGAAATTAGTGGGTGAGGTGGCCTCCAAGAGCCTAGGATGAGGGATTTCAAGCTCAACCAACCCACAGTAGTAGGGATAAGGGATATCTCAAGGCTTATCATCTAGAAGCCTAGAGAAGCTTCTTGTTTTCCCCTTTTACCCAGGGTACTGCGCTTCTCCTTCTTTGATAGATCATTTCTGGTAATAACCTCCTATGGACCAAGGGTGATAGGCGGTGGCATCGCTTGTGGACAACCGATGAAAAGTGATGCAAACAAGGGTACCGCTCCTGGGTAAGGGAGCATGAGCAGTGCTGGGAATTTGTATGAAAGATTGATAAGAAACCATTTAGTCTTTAATCCAGAGACTGAGATTTAGGGCAAGTAGGTATTTCAAAGGTCTTATCACATGATGGTGATAGGATTTTGGTATAACAGGATGCCCCCCAAAGCATGAGTCTTAGAGTGATACAATAAATGAGAGCTTTGAGAACAAGTCGTTGCCAGGGGACAAAAATGTTGGCTCGATCAGAGCATGTAGTCAAGTAGGCATCTGTAGTACATCAGTACGTTGAGTCATAGACACAAGTAACCAAACTCATAGCTGTGGACCAATACAAGGTAGATCCATGAGTGGAATAAACAAGCATGGCTGCTAGAATACAACATAGATCCATGTGATAGAGGACTCAAACTTGGACATAGCTACTAGACATACAACGTAGATCTATGTCATACAGATGTAAATTTGAGCATAGCCATGACCATACAAATGTGGATCCATGCTAAATATACAAAAATCCATCTTGACCTGGGGAAAAACCAATGAGCGCTTTTAAACAAATGCCTAGGGTCTTCATCTCGTCTTCCACAATGTACGATTCTATCCATGTGATTACAATGATCTGAAGTCGAACATGGTAGAAACCACTTGATTACTGGCCAATGATGTGAATCGTTAACAAGTGCAAGGGATATCACTATTAATGTCAATGATTCCCAAGGCACTCTAGTACAATCTACTGAGTGGGAATAGATGTCCTGATGTTGAACACCCAGTTGATCTTATCGATCAAAGGTTAATGATGTGAACCTATTTTTAGAGCGAGAGAATCTGTCATTAAGGCATACATATCTCAAGGTACTGAATATTATTTCCAAGACTATTTCCCGGATGATGAGCTGATGTCGACGGGAATAGTCTCATCGAAGGAGGGCAATGATGAGTCCCACATCGATGACATGAAACTCGGAACATAGTTCTGGAATGATGTGGACATAGTAACCATATGACTGACTCAAAGATACTAACAAAAAGGCTGTGTATACTACGGAGGTAAGACTTCTTTAGATTCCCTTAGAACATCGGGTGGCACAACAAAATGACTTGACAGCATGACTAGACAGGACAGATACACAATGCGACAACGAACAATGCATTCTTTTGAAAGACTCAAAGGATTGGCATGACTCATGAAAGTGGATCGTCACAGAGATCAGATGAATATCCAATTGACTGACATGATTGTACAGACAAGTGCCATGTTCAAAGGTAACAGCAAACAAATGCCATTATTTGCAAAATGATTCCCTTTCCCATTTCCCCCATCATGATCAATGAGTGCCTCTTTTTGGCTTTATGAGTTCAAGGAGGGTAACAAACACTCGATATAGCTTGTCAAAAGACAAGTCCAGTCTCATATTTTTTACGAGCCTGAGAGAGGATGGGCTCATTCCCAAAAATGGGTCTCTCAATGTTTAATTTTTAGTGATTCCACTGAAAGAAAAATCAGTATCGTTCATGTTTAGAGAGTCTGAACGAATATAGAAGAAGAATCCATGGGGGTCCTTTTTCATATGATTTAGTCTCTAAGGCCCAAAAAAGTATAAAATTATACCTTAGAGAACTCTTCTAGTCATGATTGGCTGGATCGCTCCTTTCTCGTAAATAGTACTGTCTGAACTGAGAAAGAGATAACCTACCGTCGGATAGACGACTCTTCAAATACTTTAACGAGCGTGAAGAAGACAAGATCGCTCGACGATCTTTTCATAATTAGGGAGTCTGAAAAGGGTTCAAAGAGAACTCTGTGAAGTTTCTTTACACAATGTCACTTTTTACGATCCTCGAAAGATTCGAAAATGGACTCAACTATCTTTTCATGTTTAAGGAGTCTAAAATAAGATGTGAAAAGAAGACTCCATAACGTTTCATTACAAAATGTTGTATTTTACGAGGCTGGAAAGAAACTTGAACTAGACTCGAAACTTTGATACTATATTTTAATGAGCATGACAAAGTGTCGTAATAAACAATCAATGACCTGTTTCGTTTTGTTAAAGTATGAAAAATCCATAAACAAACTTTCCAAGCTTTTACTAAATTCAACCTGTAGATGACTCATAAACAAGTGTTAAATGCATCCAAAATTAACATTACGGGATTACATCAAATAGGTTTTGACCAGAACATGATGTAATATCAAAAAAATACTAAGTTAGACCCAAAAAATGTCTATATAAGGAAAGTAAATAGTAAAAAACCAAACATTTCACTATTTACCTCTTGGCAGATAGCACTTGGAGCATTTTTTAGCCAGATCTTCCATAGCTGATACAGGGAGTTTCCACCATCCGTTTTCAATCTTGTTAGTTGTAGGTAAAAGCTAAGACCTTATTATTTCATTTCATAGCTTTTATTTTGGGATTTGATGGGGCTTTAGGCCTGTTCAACAAGCCCTAAAATCCTATTTGCAGGCACTATGGCTACCCCTTGCAGGATAGGCGTTACCACCGAGAACTGTGCCAAACACAAGGTGGACAGACGGTGCCACTGCTTGTCTCCAACGGGACACAGGAAATACCGACCGTGGAGAAATTAAACCAACAATATATACCAAATTAACTCATTCTTTTGATTTATAATGATTCAAGGATGATATTGATGTATACCATTGTTGTTTTGGCAGGTCTAGTCTTCCAAAATATGGTGATATGGAAGGAAAGAACGCATGATGACGAAGATGCCACTGCTAAAAGGAATCCGGTGTGTATTTTCGCACTTCAGAACTGTGGACTTCTAAATTTCTTTCAGACACCAAGCACGGTGTCCCACGAGAGACTACTGGAACACATACTAAGAATGTGGAATCCGGAATAGTAGTATTTCAAGGTGGGGGCACATATACTTACAATGGAGGTAGAGGACATCTAGTTCTTGACTGGCCTATCAAGACAGGGTGCCCTTATCTCACTGATAGGTTCCCATGGTAGGGAAATTACCACCAGAGAGCTCATAGATCAACATTGTGCACCAGGTACAGGCACATCAGGGAAGAAAATCCCCATCAGGGAAGTGACAGACAGGGCTCTATGGATTGTTTTGTTCACCATGTAGAGGGTGGCAGGGAGCCAGGGTGTACATCAGGATTCCAGGGCACATATGTTGTATGCCCTAGAGGCAATGGCACCTACGGCATTCAACTGGGCGGAAGCATTGCTTCCAATCTTCAAGGATCAGCTGACTAAATGTCGGTAGGGAGAGCTGAAGCAATTCAGCTTTGGTCCCATGTTAGCTTGTTTCTTCTTTGAGCGGGTGTCCTAGATGAGGCCCCAGGTGAATTTTCAGAGTCTGAGAGCATGGGACCCCCGCATGTTGAGGTGGGTCCAGATCATGGCTCGTACAGGAGTGGGTAGGGGCAGAGTGAAGTTTGGTGATGCGTTATTCAGATGGTTGTTGGGATTAGATGCTCATGGTTGAGGACTATGCCTATGTGGGCACATATTTTACAGGTGATCCTAACCTACCACTCCTACCTGGAGGGCAGTGGGGAGACATTGGTAAGAAACAAGAAACCCTAAAGATGATTTTTTTTTTTATGTTTTTTATTTTTTATGATAAGTGACGAGACATGTTTGTCTTCATGCAGATGTTGGAGCAGTGAGGCCTTGAGGAGCATCTCCATTAGACAGGAAAGATGAAGCCCGCTTTGTGCCACAGGGTGATGATATCACTAGGGAGCTAGAGGAGAACATCGAGAGATTGACTTTGGATATCCCATATGCTGACATAGATGACCTCCCGACTAGATATCAGAGATCTATGGCGGGAGTACCAGGATGATTCAACAGACTACTACGCAGGGTGGCTCGATGTTATGGAGAGAAATTCCTATGGCTTGGGATACCACAACAAACATCTTGACTCCAGAAATAAATCCTTTCCAATATGCAATAGAAATTAAATGTCTAACACTAAAGGATCAGACCTCATACCTTATTCCAGACGGTTGAAGTAGATCCCCGTTGAGCTTTCCAATCTTCAGCTTGAATTGCTATATTACTTCCTCAACAACAAGTAAACAATACAAGCATACTATATATCATGGTGTTAGATCTATTCTAGCATATATAATCAATAATGTAAAAGAATTTGACATGATCCCATGGATACAATATACATTCAAACACACATTATTGGACAGGAAAAGATATTTCTATTAATATAAATCAGAGATTATAAGATACAACCTCCGACGGCATTTCTGCAAACCAGAGAAACTGAATGCCCCACTTGGTTCTCCACCACTTCAATCCTCCATCTCTCGATAGAAATCTCACTTGCAAAGGGAAAGTTTGGGAAGAGCAAACTAGTGCTCCAAGGGACAAAGGGATGCAGACTCAAGCATAAGTTCTTGAAACAATGGACTATAGTTTCTTTGCTCTCAATTCTCTCTTATGCCTTCAATGTACCAACAGGTTCCTTATATAGCTTCCAAAGGGATAATGAAAGGTTGAATCTGAGCGATCTCAAGCCATAGGGAAGGCCAGGAGTCAAATGAGTCGGATCCATGTCAAGGAAAACTCCAAAAGGATTTGGATTATGGACACATCCCTATGTATGTAGTTTTAGTGGTCAAACCCACGTATGTACGTGCTTATAGGTTTAAAATTCACGTAAATCATTTTTCATGTGTTTTTAGGGATGATCAAGGAAACATCAAAGGACAAAAAGTGGTCCATAGGATATAAGGAGTCTGCAGCGGGATAGGAAAAGGCCATACAAAGTGTGATTCACCTAGAGTGGTGAAATCTGCTATAACAGATGCCCCCTAATGTGTGAGGTCAAAGGGGTCATACAATGGCCAAAATACATTATAATTCGATCCCAGAAGTGGATTGATGAAGAATCCCAAATGAAAGACCAGCCACCCAATCAACATAGTACAATAATACAACTCTACATACAACGGCAAGTACATATAGCAGTCCCGTATACATAAGAGTACAATGGCCATGAATAGGCATGATACAAGATATCAAATGAGTGGTCATAGCCACGTACAATATACATAGATCAAAATCTCCATGATGAAGATATACAAAGGACCATGATCTCCATAATGGCTGAAGATATATAACAAATCAAGATCTCCATAGTGGCTGGAAATGTCTGACATATACTGGAATCAAGTCACGAGAGCTGAAATCTCATGAACACCAGCACGGTCAAGGAGGTAGCATATAAGAGATGCCACTAGTCTGGAAATTCTTCTACATCAACCGCTACGAGTACATGTCCTACTATGTGAATAGAGGTGTCGAGGTCGAACATAGTATTCCATCGTCTGATTACCGGTCATTAATGTATGCCATTAACAGACACAAGATTACCCACAGATAATGAAAATGGGAATCAAGGTACTAGAGTGCAAAATAACAAGCGTGAATAAATGTGTTGAGGTCGAACACTTGAGAGGGTCCATCGATCAGGGGACATTGATGTATTCCAAAGAAACTGTCGATGGCGAGAGAACCTGCCACTGATGACTGCAAGTCTCAAGGCACTCAAAAGGACTCTAGACTCCAATCCCAGAATAAATGATCCGAATTCGATGGGATGAAATCCGCTTGAAGGAGGGAATTAAGGCATCCCCCATCATCCAACACGAGGTACTCAGCAAAGCTGTATAATGTGGAAGGACTCAATCATAAAGTGCATGAACCAGTAACTGTACTGAGAATGGCCGACATGCAAAGTCAAGATAACTGAGGAATGGCCGACTCAGGTTTCAACTTCCTTCAAACAATATCATAACGACATATGGTGACTGAATGAAGGCAACATAGACTCAATATACAAACTGTTACATCTCTGTGACATAGGAGGCATCAGCAGAGGCTCCATAGGGACTAGAAGCTTAACCAGTCAGTGGAGATAAACTCATATAAATGAGTACAACTCCTAAAGTCAAACTATAACCCAACCAATGGATGTGATATACAGTGCTTTGTTTGAAGGCGACACAACTCGATAGATTCCAAAGATAACATCTTTCCTTGTTCGGATTTTTGGTTTTTTAATTTTTTTTGGACTTTTTCAGTTATTTGAAAAGCTTGAAAAAAGAATAAACTAGCTTTATAGTTACAAACTAGGAGGAGACGAGTGTCATAAGGGAAAACAAACTAGTTCCAAGTAGTGGAACATACCTATGCTCAATACAAGGACACATGTGTGGGATATCGACACTCGGGGGGAAATATCCTCCTGGTAAAAAGGGAATCAAGCTGCGAAGGATATAAAAAATGGCTTTGCATGGCTATACATGAGATAAGCTCGGGCTATATGGCTGAAACACAATGTCAGTTAAGCCAGCATAAAGCTCAATAAGGCAGGAAAATCTCATGATAATGCAATTACAACTTGACATCAGGGTGTCTTGAGGAAAATGGCCAACATAAAATTCAAGAGGAGTATGAAGCTCTTGCTCAAGGACATGGCAGGACTAAAAGGGACTCCCGGACCTAAGAGAGGACTCATAGCATGGGTACCAAATGCAGAAGGGATCTAACTAGGACACCCATGTATAGGAAAGCTATACCATTCACATAGTACCACTTCTAACATCAGCATGAAGGTTCTGCAATACCATGGAATGGGTTCGTACCTAAGGTTAAGATGGAACAGTCATAAGGCAATGCATAAGTGCAAGCAGATGTGATATCCTAACCTATATTCCAGTTCAGACATAATACCTGTGATAGGAACGAACAGGTCAAAACCTCGAAGAGAGTGTACAAAATCCATATCCTACATGACAACCATATTAGTCCAAAACAACCCAAAATAGTCAATAAAGAATCCAAACTATCGGATATAGGGAGGAATGATCATGACAACTGCACCCAAAGGAAACAATGTGGTGGACGATGGGACATAAAAAGGAAAGTAAGGTGTAGACCCAACATTCACAAATCCACTACCACCCCCATGAGGGTGACCACCGGTGTAAAAACCAAGTGAAGGGAATAAAAAATCCTCCACAAATGGAGTAGAGGATGGAATATGACCATTCCCAAATCTATGAGCACGGCAAGGGGCTGTGATGCGCCCAAGTCTCACACCAGGGTCTGCACTAGGACCAAGGAAGGGAGATAGGATATGAGGCATGGCGAAAATAAAGGGACCCGAACTCAAGAGAGCATAAATATACTCAAGTAACCATGATCCCAAAGGCCAACTAGCGCATAAAGAGCACACTCCTAAGAAAATTACAGCCAAAATACAAGCAAACCAAGGGGAGGATATGTGATCTCCCGAATGTAGCAGGTATGTCTCACCTAGGAGAGGCTCAAAAATCCCATACACTACAAGCAGAGGTACGTAACCAACTATAGTGGACCTCAGCTTCAATGCATAAAGCGACTGTGCTGTCCAACCTCTATCTGGTTGGGACACCTGCAGAATAACCCCTGCAAAGTACCCCCTCGATAACCTAGGTAAGGCCACTAAGGTCACCTCAATATAATCAATGCTCAGGTGGACAGTTGCAGGCGGGATTGACCGTATGGGCAGCATAGCAAAGCCCAAAACTCTCAAAAGAGCCCCCAGATACGAATACAATCTTGGAAATATCTCCAGTGCTACTCAGTTATGACTAGGGGTCATCGCAATCAATAACTACTCACACTGCCTTGTGCTTAACTCCCTTTTGAGAGGAGGATCCTGAGAATAATGGTTATACCAAGGATTTCACACACTCACCTGGACAGACACCTAGATGTTGTTGTTTAGTGATCTTGGAGAATTGACATACAATGAACTATTCCAAGATCCTAAAACCTAATCTTGTTGGTGCACCCTATAAAAGAAAAGAGTGTAGTTCATTTTAATTTAGCGTTGATTTTAGTTGGCTGTAATTACTCAAAGGAAAATGGTCGTGCAACTAGTGATATGAAGACTTAGTAGTGAAATAAAAGTGCACACCATAAAAAACAATGCTAAGTGCAATCTTTGTCAAATGAAAAATAGGGAATGCCACTACATGAGATGCATAAATATATATTCCTTTCCGAATGCCAATGCAATCCTTCCTATATGAACTCCTAAATGTAACTCTCATCCAAGCAATCCAATGCAAGTACCTCCTCAAATCCATATCTAAGATGCAACTAAGAGTGCAAATACTTTTTATTTTTCATATAAAAGAATGAAAAATGCAATAAAAGTCATCTAAAACTCTCAGTCTCTGCAGCAAGTATAAAAGACAATCCCAGCAAGACACCAATACAGAAAGAGTAATGCACTGATGGAAAAACAAAAAGGATAAATGACTAAAAGTTCTTTCAAAGAAAAATCAATGAAAAGGTGGTCTCTGGTCACAAAAGAAGCATCCAATAGACAACATCAGACCCAAGGAAGACCCAACCACACTCACAACCCACCTAGCAACTTCCGACAACATCAGACTCACCAAAAGGGAGGATGTACACGACCGTATAAAGAATAGTTGCGTATGTACGCGACTTCTAGCCAAAAATCTGCATATGTACGTGACTTTTGGCCAAAAACCCACGTATACAGAGAAGGCAAAGGTAAAAAGCATGCCAAGGCCAAACCAATAAAGGGGAGTGTCAATGGACAAACATACTATAAAATGCGACACAAAAATAGGGAGAAACCAAGATCAAGTCAATAATATCAAGCCCATTGAATGCCGATAGAAAACCCCCAAAGGACAACTACGAGGAACTCCCCAGCGGAGTCACCAATTTTGTTACGGAGAGAAATTTCTATGGCTTGGGGTACCACAATAGACAGCTTGAATCCATAAATAAATCCTTTCCAATATTCAATAGAAATTAAATGTCTAATACTAAAGGATCAGACCTCGTACCTTATTTTGGACTGTTGAAGTAGATCCCCGTTGAGCTTTCCAATCTTCATCTTGAATTGCTATATTACTTCCTCAACAAAAAATAAACAATACAAGCATACTATATATCATGGTGTTAGATCTATTCTAGCATATATAATCAATAATGTAAAAGCATTTGACATGATCCCATGGATAAAATATACATTCAAACACACATTATTGGACAGGAAAAGATATTTCTCTTAATATAAATTAGAGATTACAAGATACAACCTCTGATGGCACATCCACGAACTGGAGAAACTGAATCCCCCACTTGGGCCTCCACCACTTCAATCCTCCATCTCTCGATAGCAAGCTCACTGGAAAAGGGCAAGCTTGGGAAGAGCAAACTAGTGCTCTGAGGGACAAAGGGATGTAGACTCAAGCATAAGTTCTAGAAACAATGGACTATAGTTTCTTTTCTCTCAATTCTCTCTTATGCCTTCAATGTACCAACGGGTTCCTTATATAGATTCCAAAGGGATAATGAAAGGCCGAATCTGAGCGATCTCAAGGCATAGGGAAGGCCAGGAGTCAAATGAGTCAGATCCATGTCAAGGAAAACTCCAAAAGGATTTGGATTATGCACACATCCCTATGTACACGGTTTTAGTGGTCAAACCCACGTATGTACGCGCTTATAGGTTTAAAAGTCATGAATATATTTTTTCATGTGTTTTTAGGGATGATCAAGGAAACATCAAAGGACAAAAAGTGGTCCATAGGGTCTAAGGAGTCTACAGTGGGACATGGCAAGGCCATACAAAGTGTGATTCACCTGGAGTGGTGAAATCCACTATAACACTCGAGCAGTGATGTGCTATCACAAACACCACTAGTGGATGAGACATGTATACTAAAAGCTGATAGCTTCATGATTTTGTATGATGATTTTTTCTGAAATCCTACGTGCTTCAGAAGAGGTCTCGGGACCTATTTTTTGTAACATTTTTTGTATATATATATATACAGAATTTTACATGATGTTTATATGTTTCAAATGGATGAATGCATTTTCTATGAGTTCTATGTGTCTTTAAATGTTTATTTACAATGTACCGTGTTTGATTAACATCATGAATGGGTAATATGCCAATCTAGGATGTAATTAGCCAATGAATCAGCAACTACATTATGTTCCCTAGGGATATGCCTATATGTAATGGTTCCAAACAATCTTTCTAACAAACGTACCCTCCAGAAGAGGTGGAGGAGCATCGGGTTCTTAATAGTGTAGGCATGGTTTAAATGACAAACCACGAGCTGAGAGTCCATCAAAACTACTAGATCACGGACATCCTGGGAGGCAGCTTCAGTCAGAAGACTGATGACCACTTCATACTCGATGATGTTATTAGTAGTGGGACCTAAGCAAACTGCTCTTGAACTGACCAAATATTCAGCTGGGGAATAGAGGACCCAAGCAGCCAAGGCTAGATTCAAGGAGTGGTAGAAAGCACCATTAGCGAAGCCGTAGAAAGCCATCTACATGACCAAAACATGGTATAAACAGATGCAGGCACCAAAACTCAAAACCATCTTGAAAATACTGAAAAACACACTGAAATTCAATCAATATACATATATACAAGATACCATGCAAGAAGACCTAGGCATAGTACCTTTTCAGGTACAACCCATTGTGAGGTTGCCCCAAAGGGATTCCATCATAATCTACCAACTCATAGGCTCCTTTCTCTAACACCTTGGAAATAACGAAAGGTCCATACCACATAGACTCGAACTTACCCTTTCCTGGGTTGTCATATCTCTGGTCATAAGTCAAACCTAGGTCACCCTCATTGAAAACACGAGGCTGGATGAATTTATCATAGTGCACCTTGATGTGTTTCTTATGTGCCTCATTAGCTAAGGAAGCTTCTCTACGAGTCTCATCAATGTTATTCAAGTACAAAAATATTTCTTCCTCTGCACAAGTGTCTGGAAGAAGTTCGACGGTGAGTTGTAAAGATGGAATATGACATTGGATAGGCAAGACAGCTTCGAGTCCATAGACAAAATGGAATGGCGTGAAACCAGTAGCTGTTTTCACAAAAGTCCGATAAGCCCAAAGAGCGGAAAAAAGAATGAGATTCCAATTGGATTTATGATCTCCAACCATCTAACAAAGCATAGTTTTCAAAACCTTGTTATTGGACTCTACCTGACCATTAGCTTGTGGATAATACACGTAGAGTTTTCATGGCAAAAACCTAGCTTGGCACTCAATTCCTCCATCATTTGATTATGGAAATGGGATCCGTGATCAGTGATGATGGACTGCGAAACTCCAAATCTAGCTATGATATGATTGAAAAAGAAGAGAGCGGTAGTCTTACCATCTTCTACATATGTAGGCATGGCCTCGGCCCATTTTGTAAAATAATCCATCGCTATGATGATGTAACCATGCCCCCAGGCTGAGGTAGGTTTACAATGCATGAATTCAATCCCCCATTTGGAAAAAGGGCCAATGGCAATGAAGGGGTGAAGCGGAGCAGGATGGGTGCCCTTTTTGGGATAAAAATGTTGGCATGGTGGGAATTTCTTAAAATCCCCATGATAGTCTTTGAAGACAGAAGGGCAAAAATAACCAGCGCGAAGGATTTTCTGGGCTGTAGCCATCCCAGATAAATGACCACCACATTCTCTAGAGTGGCAATCATTCAGTACGTGTTCATCCTCCTCATGAGTGAGGCATCACCGGAGCATGGAGTCAATCCCACGTCTATACAAGATATCATGCAAGATGAGGTAGTATTTTACGTGGTGACGAATGCGGCAACAATCATCGCAAGATAGATGTGGCTGAAAATGCTGGGTCTGGAGATAAATCAACAAATCTCCATACCAAGGATTAGTAGTGCTAATTAGGAATAGGAATTCATTCAAAATGAATCGTTGGGCTCAGATTCCGTGGTAGCACAAGGAAGGTCACATATAAGCTTGGAAAAAACCAAGGATTTCTTTGATGTAGCCTTGGCAAACTCAAGATTGAACTCTTGAAGGATGAATATCCAAGGGGAGTACTTGCCCCCGAGTACCTGACGAGTTAGAATGTAGTACATTGGGTTCTGGTATGCCAATACGTTAGTAGTGCGAAGCAGAATGTAGTGACGAAATTTTTGCACAGCGATGACCGTGGAAAAAGATAGCTTCTCCACATGTGAATAAATGGTTTCAGAATTAATAAGATTCTTACTGGAATAATAAATCACATGCTCCTCACCGTGGATATTGTCCTACACTAAAACCATGGCGATGGTAGTAGAGAAGGTAGCAATATACAAGAGAAAATCCTTTGAATAGTCCAGGGGGTGTATCATGGGTGAATGAGTCAGAGCGTGCTTACGACTATCAAAGGCGCAATGGGCCTAGTCATCCCAGAAGAATGGAGTGTTCTTCTTGAGGAGATGCATATAACCGTGCATTTTCTCAATGAAATTGCACATGAAATGATGGAGAAATTTTGCCTTCCCCCACAAAATTTGGAGTTCAAGGATGGTGGTTGGGGCTAGTAGATTAATGATGGGGGCAATATTCAAAAGATCTATCCGGATGCCATCTTTGGATACCACAAAGCCAAGCAGACACCCTGTCTCAATGCAAAAAACACATTTATGCGGATTGAGCTGTATATTGTAATGACGAAATCTCAGGAATATGTCCCTAAGATGACCTAGATGGTCCTCCCGTCGCTGTGAATGAGCAAGGAGGTCATCAAGGTATGGTTCAATAATATGTTTAATGTTGTGAAACACATAGGACATCGCACACTAGAATGTGGTGCCAACATTTTTCAAGCCGAAAGGTAACTTCTTATACGCAAAGCTTCCCCATGTGAAAATGAATGTCATCTTATGCTGATTG
The DNA here is from genome assembly GCA_001517045.1 of Pseudotsuga menziesii. Classification (NCBI taxonomy): domain Eukaryota; kingdom Viridiplantae; phylum Streptophyta; class Pinopsida; order Pinales; family Pinaceae; genus Pseudotsuga; species Pseudotsuga menziesii. Next base: position 52,129 of record LPNX010061648.1, read on the forward strand.
ATGAGAAATATCTCAATCTGATTGTAGCCGAAGAAGCCATCCATAAATGAAAAGATGACACTTCCAACACAGTTGTCGATAATCTGATCGATGTGCAGGTTAGGAAAGTTGTCTTTGGGACAAGATTTATTTAAATCCCTAAAGTCTATATAGACTCTAATGGTGCCTTTCTTTTTATTGACAAGGATAACATTCGATACCCATTCCATTAGAGTTATAGGATAAATAAAACCAGCTTTCAGAAGTTTCTCAATCTCAGCTTTAATAGTTGTGGCCTTCCTAGGATGGACTTGCCTAAGTTTCTGCCTGACAATTTTAGCCGTGGGATAAGTTTTAATCTCGTGGACCACAATGGAAGGGTCGATCCTCGGCATCTCTTCATAGGACCAGGAAAAAATATCACAAAATTCCTTAAAAAGTGCCTTATATGCTTCAGATTCATCTGTGGAGGAGTTCTACCCAACATGAACATGATCGATAACATCAGGCTTGGCTGATATGTCAATTGGGTTCACCTGAGTAATGTTACAAAGGTTTCCTTCAGAATCTATATCTTGCAACAATATAGGACTTTGTGGAACGTTGATAATATCAATAGGAAACAAGGATGCAAAATCATAGTTGCCCAAACTGGTATTGGGGAGGAACATGGATCTATGGTGGTGATACTCCCAAATGGGCTCACCCATGTTCATGATCTCTATAATGGACTCATCGAAAGGAAAAGTCTTGGAGAGATAGTCTAGAACCAGAAGAGAAGGTTCTAACCAGTACGGTAAATGGTAAGGGTCTGAAGCCACTAAATGAATATCATTATGTGATCATCATAGCAAGTGTGAATGGTGTCATACATAGCTTCGTGCGGGCTCAATGAGGTATAATCAACAACATTTGTGCCCTAGGGTGCAATATCAAATGAGGTGATCATATGTACTGTCGCGGTATCCGTGCTAGGAGGAGTACATGGGAAAATCCCCATAAGGGACGAATCCTTCATCATACCTACCCCAGTCGACTGGTAAGGAGGAGGGGACTAACCTAACATGGGGATATTATTAGCTGTGGAGGTAGTAACATCCGGTGTACAGAAATCAAGCTGGTCAATAGTAACAATTCTCTTGGGATGCAGGAATTGGACCATTCAAAATACCGTTGAAGCAACAACATTCATGGCATAGAACCAATTCCTTCCTAAAATGAGGTTATAATCTAAAGGGGCATCTACCACTTCTACTTGGATGGAAACCATTTTTCCCCCCAGCTTGACCACGAGGGCTGATATGATGCCATTGGGTTGGAAACCCTGTCCATCAAAGGTTTTAAGGGTCATAGGTGATGTAACAAGCTTGAGAGAGCCAAGAGCTTTCCAGCAAGTCAGAGATAACACCGAGGTCGAAGCTCCTTCATCTAGTACCATTCAAAAGACTTTATTTCCCACTACTTTCATAATGATATGAAAAGCAAGTTTATGTGGTAATATAGGTTTATAGTTCTCAACATTGAAGTGAATCAAGTTAGTGTTATCCGGGTCTATAGATCCTAATGCAGTCAACAAGTTCTTGCGCTATGTAGGGAAAATTTGGAGTACTTCTAGGGTAGACATCGAACAAGGTGCCTGAGCGAGATCTTCAACCACATTATAGAATTGAGTACTCTTTGGTGGGTGCAAAATCATGTCAAGAGTAGGATTCTCGAAAGACAAGGGAATAGTAGATGAGGATTCTGGAGAACTAGTGGAGGGAGCTTTCCCTAAAGAAGATTGATCGTCTTGCTTATCTACAGGTTTATCGTAATTATGGCTTCAATTTTGTAGATGGATGGTATATGAGGACCTCATATGAATTTCCTCTGATGAAATAGAATTACCCTGGTTCGACATGTGGTCTACTAGCTATTGTTGAGAGGGGAAAGGATCCGTAAGTACCGCAAGTGCGGGGTTAGACTTCAAAAATTGGGAGATTTCGTCTCAATGGGGACACTCATTGGAGAAGTGGTCACCACCACATAACAGACAAGGGTATTTAGACTTCCATTTCCCTATGTTGTTGTCATTATGGGTTGATTGTGGGGCCTCCTACTAGTTTCCAGGTTTTTTATTTCAATTTTTACCTTTCTTTTTATTACCCAAGGTTTGAGTACTTTGAACAAAATTGACCCCAGTGGAAACCTTGGGAGTCAAATGAGTAACAGGTTGGGTTTGATCAGTAGGTTTCACTATGGATGGGGATTGGATTGAACCAACAATCCTGTCAATAGGTACTTCTGCTGATGGCTTGGCAGGGTCAGTGCTGGGGCAAGGAGCTTGAGGAATCAGGTCATAAAGAGTCCCAGACTGGGAATAGACAAACTCTAGGTACTGAGTCCAACTAATAGCCTACTCTTTGGTAACGGCACTACCCATGGCCATGTCTCAGGCAATAGGAGGCAACAAGGACTTAGTGAACCAATTATCTAACAACTGATCCGGAATAGGGGCCTTAATAAGTATTCTCCACCTTCTCCACTCATGAATATGATAAAAAATGTGGGTAGAGGTGTTCTATCGTAGAGAATTTAAAATATCAGTGCCCATTTCATAATGAATAGGGAGTTGAAAGTGCATAAGAAATACAGTTGCCAACAAGCCAAAATCCACAAACGAATGTTGTGGGAGTTCAATATACCACTTTGCGGCCGTACCGATCAAATTTCGCTAAAAGAGTCGTAACTGAATAGAATCATCCATGAGGGAGTTTGAGGAACACAACAAATGAAATTTCATAACATGGTTCTGTGCATCTTCACCTTGCTTCCATCGAATTTTGGAATGTCCGATGCTAACTTTACTGGAATGGGAGGCCACGAGGGATTGTGTTGAATGGGATCATTAATCAACTTGGACAAATTAGGCAAGTCCAAAGTTGCAAGGAAAGGTAACTATCTATTGGGCTGCACATACTGGTAATATTGATATGGCATGAAATTACCAGTAGGGCCATAGGTTGACTGAAAAACAGGTTGCTGTGAGGAAGAACTACTGGGAAATACACCCATGGGGGGTTGATTGTCGGAATTAGGACCACTAGGATGACCAAGGCCTCTAAGAGGAATACCACCAGATCCATCGAGACAGCCAGGACCACCAGGACCACCAGTACCACTAGGAGGCAGACCACCAGACCCTTCGGAACCTCCAAGAGGTGGAAAACCTCCAGAGCCACCGAAACCACTAGGTGGAGGGCCACCAGACCCTCCCAATCCATAAGGAGGAAAGCCACTAGGTCCCCCAGGACCATTAGGATTTACAATACCGTGAGGAGGACCGCCAGGCCCTCCAAGACCATTAGGTCCCCCAAGGGAAGCACCTCCATAAGGCGGTCCTCCCGCACCTCCCGCAGTATGTATGGGTATCCCTCCCATGGCTGGCATGTAAGACCAGTTGGGTTTCCCCCATGGCATAAAAGTGTTTCTTGGGAATGAAATTCTAGTAGGATTAGATGGATGATTACCTATAGGTATTTGATAACCATAACCACTAGAAGACCAAATATCAACAGGTTGTGCCCCCAAGGGATAACCTGAACTAGATGGGGGATTTACCACATTAGTGTGGGTGGGAGGGACAAAAACTCTAGATGTTTCTATGTTAGAGGTCTACTCTTAACTAGTTACAACTCTGAGATTAGATAACATAATTCGTGCCGAGGGTTTCCCCCCGACATTCAAAGGTACTGAAGACACAGGAATTGAAGGTTGGGCCCTAGATGCAAAAGATCTAGGCGGATTTGGATCAGACATAACATAAGAGGTGAGAGGGGTGGAAATTTGACCTAGGCTTTGGGTTGTTAATGGATGATCTATAATCGGTTCAATGGGTCTCATAGAATCGGCTAGTGAATGATATCCCATAGGAAGGAAAGTGGAACAAACTGGTGAAGGGACTAATAGGTTGTCGATCTGCTTTTCTACCTCCTGTGCACATAGGATAGTAGCACGGTATTACTTGTGTTCTTATTCACTTTCAGGAGAACTTACACGAGTGCCAAATGAGGCAATGGCCTATCCGATAGGTGTCTCCCAAAAAGGAGCATTAAAACCAAAGTTTGGATGTGTATCATCAACATGATATTCCATGGGAAGATGGCGCGATGAATCCTCACAAGAAGGATGTTGGACCAAGGGAGGTGAGTGTGAATAATATGGTACTCCACTTTCTACTACCACATGATCTCCCACTTGGGAGGTGGTAGCATCTCCTTGGTCGATAGCTTCCATTGGATTTCCTTCTGAAACATAAGTAAAATCAAGTGGAAAGCCCTGTACTCTCTTGGACTGTCTTAACTCAGCTAGTGTGTACAGTTCCTATCTAACCTAGGGTCTAAAAATATAGAAATAACACACCAAAATACTTCCCTACTCAAACTATAGGTCAAAACAAGTAGACTTAAAATGACAAGAGGAGTTCAAAAGTCAGGTCTCTCACTAGGATTGTCAAGCCGGTGCCACTTGCGATATACCTCAAGAGTACATGCATAGTAATCTCCTTGAATGTTGTTTTTAGTGTATGGCTCCAAACAAGATGGCCAAAGGGATTTTCTCAGATAGATAAGGTACCCTAGTGGGGTATCTAGATATACTCAAGGTACGTGGGAGCTCGGATTGTTAGTAGTGCTGTCTAATGCATAACTGTACACAAGGGGCCTTCTGATATATAATCGAGTATGTGAAGTACCTTTCTATATACCTCAAGGGTATGTGAAAGGTCGTTCGATATAATGATGATACATGGAAGAACTACGTGAGTCTCAGACTGTATTGCTGACAAATAATGATAGCTCCTACATTTTATGACGCTTGAACACCTCTCTAACCTATCACTCAAGCTACTACATAAATTTTCACCTACAACTACTATTGATTTTAACTTGTACGGTTAGGTGAATGCATGATGTTCTGACAGAAAAGTAAAACCATGTAGTATGCTTGTGCAAATGTTCACTTTAACATTCAATATGCCTACTTACGGGAGGGAAGAGAGTGTTTTCCTTTTTGTTTCAAAACCAAAAATTATACTAATCAACAGTCATGAACATCAAATCAAAGACAAGCAAATACTTCTACAAACCAAATTCTTCTTTCTAAAAGCAAATGGGAAGGGTGAGAATCTCTTTTCCTAAAAGAACAACACCAAGCACACCTATATTCCAATGCACTCTAACTTTTCAAATTTCTTAAAAACATAAGAAAATCTAACTTAAAACTACCATTTTTTTTTAATTTTGATCAAGATAGTCCTATATGCATGAGAGACAAAATATCATAAAGCTCCTGAAATCTTATGAAGCCAATCAGAAAACCCAAATCCAACGCTCAAATATGATGTCCTAATCTCAAGCAAAAATTTTATTTTTTGAAGGGAAGAAAAAGAAGTTTACTATGCAAGCAAGAAATGAAATCTAGAAGCAAATCTAATGTTCTTCTTTTAGTATATGCAACGAAAAGAGAATTCAATGAGCACCCTAACTTTCAAAACACAAGAAATCCTTCTTTAAACACAACCAACAAACAAGAAGTGGATGAACAATAAAAAAGACTAAACAATTTTTTGAAATTCCACTCAAAATCAATCTTGAACCATCAAAGCAGCAAGCCACACACATCAAATTCAATATCACAAGCCTGATAACAGAACTGAAAGCAATCAAAATTCCAAATTTTTACAAAGAAAAATGAGGAAAAAGGGTTTTGGACTAATGCCTACCTGGCACTGTGCTTCGTAGGTGTTGTAAGAGCATTTCCAAAGTAGCACCGCTCATCACTAAATAGATACAGGCGGTGACACTGCTTACCATCCACTGTGTTTATGCGGTGGCACCACTCTTCACACAAAGCATTGCTGTGATTCCCTGTAGATGGCCAAAACAAAAAAAGAACAATGAATCAGATAAAAAACAGACTAGATCAAGGTGAATATTGTCGAATTGAATATGGTAACAGAGCATAAAAAACTGAAATAACTTAGATCTAAACAGATCTGGAAATTTCAAACCTAAATAATACAAATCAGAAAGTAGATCTGACTGTAAAGAGTTGAAGAAAATGGACTCTGGATTTGGACAAGAGTTGCAGACTAAGGACGATAAGAATCACTGAATACAACTACTCCCCAACGGAGTCACCGGATTTGTTGATTGAAATATTTCACCTCTTGCGGACAGCAAGGTGTTCCACTGGTCTGAATGGTTCAGATATAGAACAAATAGATCACAGAGGTTGATAACTCCCCCTAGATGCTATACATATATGGAATACAAGGCTTTGATAGTTCACCTATGTACCTGCAAAAGAGTTCAACATGAAACAGATCAAAGAAACCAAAATATGATCTACTAATCTATGCTAGTGACTAAAGAATCTAGAAATATATATCTGAAATCAAACATCAACAATATATGGGATAGAAAATCAACTTGCATTAGAAATATCAAGAATTTTACAACCAAGCCTTAGTGTTGACATGTATCTTCATGAAATGAGCTCTTCATCCCAAAAATCTCTGACTCTAGATATCTATGCTCTCTCCAAATGATCTTGGGCCAAGAATCAGTCCAACAGCATAACAATACCTACAAATGTTCTCCCCTTAACCATGGCTATGAGCTCATATATATAGGGATTTAATGGATAGATATGGTTGAGAAATTAGTGGGTGAGGTGGCCTCTATGATCCTAGGATGAGGGATATCGAGCTCAACCAACCCACAGTAGTAGGGATAAGGGATATCTCAAGGCTTATCATCTAGAAGCCTCGAGAAGATTCTATTTTTCCCCTTTTATGCAAGGTACCATGCTTCTCCTTCTTCGACAGAGTGGTTCTAGTAATAACCGCCTATGGAACAAGGGTGATAGGTGGTGGCACTGCTTGTGGATAACCAATGAAAAGTAGTTTGAACAGGGGTACCGCTCTTGGATAAGGGAGCATGAGTGGTGCTGGGAATTTGTATGATAGACTGATAAGAAACCATTTAGTCTTCACTCCAGAGGCTGGGATTCAGGGCAAGTAGGTATGTCAAAGGTCTTATCACATGATGGTGACTGGATTTTTTTAGAATAATCAACCCATAGTTTACTACCTTAGACATTAATTTAATTATTTTTGTCTTCTTTGCCTAGTTCATGTGTCCCATCTTATGCAAGTTTTCAATTACCTATCCATAGTGGTCCAAGTTGCCTAATTTGACCCATGTAGCACTTGGAAAACCTCGAGGAATTAGTTTTGCTTTATTCCTGGTCTCCTAGGTGCCCTTCTGCTTTTTCTGCTTTATTGCCTGCTTTTTTAGTGTTTTAAGGCAATAGGGAAAGTTTGACTAGGTGAGGTGAACTAGTTTTTTGTCCTATTCATCCTCCACTCTTTTCTCCTTGGAAAAGAATGTATGAGTTGTCATTCCACCACTCTTTAGCTTGCCTAAGCCATTTTTCTAATTCGTGAGCTTCATGACAGATTTGGGATCAGCTTTTTACACCTATGGGGGATTTGCTTAGTTTTAGTAAGCCTGCTTTATGCTAGATTCGAATTGCTCATCATGCATTCAAATACCTGATGTATTTTATTTATACAGAAACCTATTATTTTACATGGTTGGATATTTTACACTGAGTTAATATAGCTTAGTGTTCAGCTCCAATTTCAGTCTCTTTTGTGAGTGATTTTGCATGATCAATTGTTAATTGTTGTGAGTAAAATTAATCTATCACTGGGTTCAATTTCCATATGGTATCAGAGCCATTGTAGATCAATTTCTTTCCTTCAAAATTGTTTTGCAGGTTTGACATCAGTGACTGGGAGACTTCTACTGACAGCTGGGACAGATTTTCTAAGCTATGGATCAATCACAGAAAACTATCTTGACTCCTTTCAATTTCTTTGAATGGAAAGCAGAGATTGAGATACAGTTGAGAGGGAAAGGCCTCTATAGGGCGACTATGGCAATAGAAGCAGAGCCCAATGCAGCTACAGAGAAGATAAAATGGGACAACAGGAGGGATGAGGCCTATGGTCTCCTGTGTCTGAGTATTTCCAGAGACCTCATTTTCCATCTTGATGGATTGAAATCACCAAATGAAGTATGGGAGAATCTTTCTGATATTTTTGGAAATATAGATGAGATGAGGGGACATCAAATTGAAAATGAGCTGATTTCTTTGAGTCCAAATAGCTTTGAATCCATGCAGCTATATTTCTCCAAGTTCAAAGCACTTGTTTTGCAGCTGAAACAGTGTGGGATCGAAAATATGGATGATCAGATCATCCTGGCCATTCTCTCAAAGCTAGGCCCTGACTATTTAGTGTTTTTTTTGACCTTCTATGCCACAAAACTGACATCTCGAACTTGGAAGATGCCTAGCCTTGTAGATTTCATGGAATCTCTCACACAAGAACAGGATAAGCTGGTGATGATGGGCACCATCAAACCATCCAAAGATCAAGCTCTGATTGCTGTAGATTTGAAGGTGGATTCAAAAAGCAAAAAGAAAGCTAAAATGCCACCTGATCAAAAGAGAGAGAAGAAACAGTCTCCGGAGGAGCCACAAGGTTCCAAGAAGAACTACCAGAAGAAGAAAAACAAAGGTGAAATGAGCAAGTGCGCATACTACAATAAGGGAAATCACACTGAAATCTCTTGTATGAAGAAGCAAATAGACATGCTGACCCAACTCCTAGAGAATAATGGCATCTCCCTTCCAGATAGCTCAAAGAAGAGGGAAGGAGGATCAAGTTCAGATGACAGAGAGAGAGTTCATGCATTGGTTTCTGGCACATCAAGCTCACCCAGTTTTATCATTGATTCTGGAGCGCCAAGACACATGGTTTCAACCAAGGAGGTATTTTCCTCACTTGACATGTCGAAAGGACCACCTATAGTACTGGTAGATGACTCTCTCACTGAAAGTTTGGGCAAAGGGAGGATTGATCTTGATCATGGTCAGTTCAGCAATGTCTTGTATGTTCCAGGACTTGCCTCCAACCTCTTGTCAATGTACCAGATGATCCACACTGGGTCTCCTAAGAAAGTCATATTCTCCCCTAATGAATTTGAGATCACAAAGATCTCAAGTGGTAGAGTCATTGCGAAAGGAGTTGCAAATCATGCTCAAAAGGTATACATGTTCTCACACATCCTACCCTACTCAAACCCCTCTACTCTTCTGATTCATGCTAATGAGGCTAGAAAGATTTGGCATGAAATATTTGGCCACCTAAATTACAAGTATATTTCTGATCTTAGTGAAAAAAAGATGGTCATAGGGTTTCCCAAGATAAAATTTTCCAAAGGAGTCTGCCAAGGTTGTATCCTAGGAAAACACCCTGAGCACAAATTTGAGAGAGCTAGTCATGAGAGAACCTCTGCACCCCTCGAGCTGATCCATAGTGATGTTGCTGGCCCATTCCCTCATATGTCCATGAGTCAGGACAAATATGCATTGAATTTCATTGATGACTTTTCCAGGTATTGCTGGGTTCACTTCCTGAAACACAAGTCTGAAGTTTTTGGCCTATTCAAAGTCTTTAAGACTTTGGTTGAGAACCAGTCTGGAAGGAAACTCAAGGCCCTCAGATGTGAAAATGGTGGTGAGTATGTCAAGTCTGAGTTTATTAATTATTGTGCAGATGCAGGTATTCAGATGCAACATTCTATCCCTTACACACCACAGCAAAATGGTGTTGCTGAGAGGAAGAACAGATCACTGCAGGATATGGCAACATGCATGATGGAGGCCAAAAATTTTCCACCAAAGTACTGGGCTGAAGCTATAAACTGTGCAGCCTATATTCAGAATAGGGTGCCTCATAAAAATCTTGATGGTATGACTCCTTTCAAAGCATGGAGTGGGCACAAGCCAGATGTGACCCATTTCAGGATTTTTGGCTCAAAGGCTTGGGCTAGAATTCCAACAGAGAAGAGGAAGGCTTTGCAGCCCCAAAGACAAGAGTGTATTTTTGTTGGATACTTTGAAGATTCAAAAGGGTACAAACTGATAAATTTGAGCACAAACAAATCCTTCATCGAAAGGTGTGTTTAGTTTGAAGAAGAACCCCTTGCAGCAGTGGAAGTTGGAGAAGCCTCTTCTCCACCTGAACCTCAGGAAGTAAGTAAAGAGTTTGTTGAACATGCTGATTCTGATTTTTCTGATGGATATTAGTTTATTGCAGACCCTAACATCCCTACAAGGCCAAAATGGGAAGCCAAGACACTACATGCAGCATGAGAGCTAGCTGGGGATCCCAATGACCCAACGAGGACTAGATCTCAATTTGAGAGTGGTCTGTGCATGAAGGATCCTATGTTTGCTGAAAATTTCTATTTGATGGTGGAGTCTGATACTAAAACATATGAAGAAGTAGCAGGAGATCCAATATGACAAACATCCATGAAGGAGGAGTTCAGCTCACTCCAGAAGAGCAACACATGGGAGCTAGTGGATCTTCCTCCAGGAAGAAAGTTAGTCTAGTGTAAGTGGGTCTATAAGACCAAATTTACTGCTGGTGGTTCACCACTGAAGTAAAAGGCCATATTGGTAGCCAAGTCCTACTCACAAGTTCATGGCATAGATTACAATGAGACCTTTTCCCCAGTGGCAAAGATGGATTCCATCAGGCTAGCCTTAGCCATTGCAGCCTCAAGGAAATGGGAGGTACATCACATGGATGTAAAATGTGCCTTCCTAAATTGAGATCTCACTGAAGAGATATATATGCAGCAGCTTCAAGGTTTTTCTACTAACCCTTCTCTTGTGTGCAGGTTGAGAAAGTCATTGTATGGGCTAAAGCAAGCCCCCAGGGCTTGGTATGTCAAGATCGATAGCTTCTTGCTATCACTGAATTTTGTTCGGTGCAAATCAGATACAAATTTATATTTGAATTTAGTTAATGGTTCATTAATTATCATTGTGTTATATTTTGATGACCTCCTTATTACAGGAAGCTCAAAGGATGAGATTGCTTCCTTAAAGCGTGCTATGAACCAAGCCTTCTCCATGACAGATTTGGGGCTCTTAAGTCAATTTTTGGAGCTTGAGATTGCTCAAACCAAAGATGGAATTAGGGTGCACCAGTACAAATATGCCTTGGGCTTACTGAACAAATTCAGAATGAAGGATTTCAAAGAAATCAAAACTCCTTTCCTTTCAAGAGTGAAGCTGGAAGAAGCTGATTCTTCACCTATGGTAAACAATACACTGTATAGGCAATTGATTGGATGTTTGTTGTATCTGACACATACTAGACCTAATATTTCTTATGCAATAAGTGTGGCTTCTATATACATGGATTAGTCTCATGAGATCCATTGGAAAGCAGCCAAAAGGATCCTTAACTTTGTTCAGGGAAGAAGGACACATGGGATCTTATATAAGGCAAAATCTGATCTTGATTTGATTGGATTTACTGATAGTGATTGGGCAGGTGATAGCACAGATAGAAAGTCCACATCAAGATATGTGTTCATGCTTGCAGAAGGTCCAATCAGCTGGTCAAGCAAGAAACAGAGTGCCATTGCACTCTCATCTACAGAAGCAGAGTACAGAGGAGTTGTTAATGCAGCAACTCAATGTTTATGGTTGTAGGGATTACTTGGAGAGTGTTGCTTTGAATTAGAGTACTCAAATACCATCTACTATGATAACTAGAGTACCATTTGAATCTACAAAGATCTATTTCAGAAGAAGAGAACCAAACACATTGAGATCCATATGCACTACATCAGAGAGCTTGTGCATGATGGCACCATTCACCTACTCTTATGTTCATCTTCAGAACAAGTAGCTGATATCTTCACCAAAGAATTTTGTGGGAAGACCTTCAGCAATATCAAATCATTGCTGGGGATTGCTGATCATGCTGTGAAGCATGAGTGAAGACAATATTTCCAAATTTTGTTTTACAGTCCATGTTTAAGGGAGGATTTTCCCAAGTTGGTTTTGCCTCTTTCCTTGTTTAAATGGACATGCAGTATGGAAAGGGTTATTAAGCCTTGTTGCTAGGACCTATAATTTTCTGATATATTACTCATAATTCAGGCTTAAGGGGGGGTGTTAGAATAATCATCCCATAGTTTACTACCTTAGACATTAATTTAATTATTTTTGTCTTATTTGCCTAGTTCATGTGTCCCACCTTATGCAAGTTGTCAATTACCTATCTATAGTGGTCCAACTTGCCTAATTTGACCCATGTAGTGCTTGGGAAACCTCAAGGAATCAATTGTACTTTATTCCTGGTCTCCTAGGTGTCCTTCTGCTTTTTCTGCTTTATTGCCTGTTTTTTCAGTGTTTTAAGGCAATAGGGAAAGTTTGACTAGGTGAGGTGAACTAGTTTTTTGTCCTCTTCATCCTCCACTCTTTTCTCCTTGGAAATGCATGTATGAGTTGTCATTCCACCACTATTTAGCTTGCCTAAGCCATTTTTCTAATTCGTTAGCTTCATGACAGATTTGGGATCAGATTTTTACACCTATGGGGGATTTGCTTAATTTTAGTAAGCCTGCTTTATGCTAGATTCGAATTGCTCCTTATGCATTAAAATCCCTGATGTATTTTATTTATATAGCAACCTATTATTTTACAGGTTTGGATATTGTACACTAATTTAATACAGTTTAGTGTTCAGCTCCAATTTCAGTTTCTTTTGTGAGTGATTTTGCATGATCAATTGTTAATTGTTGTGAGTAAAATTAATCTATCACTGGGTCCAATTTCCACAGATTTTGGTATAACAACTGCCCAGAAGAAACCAGGAGAAAATGGGTGATGACAGGAAAATTCACTAAAATTTTTTAAATGCCAGAATTGTCGACACATCGGAAAACTTAGACAGATGGACCTCTGATGCAAACCCTGGCAACGGAAAAAGTAGTTAGACGGATCGATGACATCTAGTTGATTGACCGCCTGATGCTAACCATTGGCGATCGGCACCACTAAGTTGAAGGGATTACTGATGACATGTCGGTGGAGGTTAGTAAATTGATTGACGACATTAGCTGTTTGGACCACCGACGACGACGGAGAGGAAATTTTGGAGAAAAATTTTCGAAGTAATGGGATCATCGATGAGAATCGATGATTAGTTGATCGCATCGCCGATGCCTAGATGAACAACTTGTCGATGTGGTGAAAATTTTAGTGACTACGTAGGAAGGGGTTAGCTGATCTTGCATTGCCATTGTGGATGGATAGACAACTATCCTTCTGATGGGTAGATTCTTCAACCACTGATGCTGAAGAGGATATTCATTTCGACAACCAATGCAGCGAAAGATTTCTAAAAATTTTCTAAGGAAGGAAATCATTGGTGATCGAAAAAGAATAGTTGTTAACATCGCCGATGAATAGTGGTTGGGATCACTGATGAGTAGTTGTTGGGATTAGCGATCATTAGATGAAGGATGAGCCAATGTAGGGGAAAAATTTTCAAAAATATTCGAAGTGTTCATTGACCATTAGAAAATGTTGGTGGTATTGGTCACCGATGAACATCGAAATAAGTTAGTGGTTCATGCGCCTGCCATTGCGGAATTCTAGTACACTAATCTTCCAATGGATACATGTTCTGACTACCAATGCCGATTACATTATACTTCAGATCGTCGATTGGAAGTTATTAGTGGATCATATCATCAATCAGAAAAGGTTCAATGATGATGAACCGTCATTGTGGCTGCTGAGTGAACTACCCCATTGGTGCATTAGTCTTTCCACTCACCGATGCCGAGGTGTTTAGTGGATAGTGGCTCCGAGTTCTGATGTATAACTACAGTGGCATTTACTGATTAGGAGTGCCGACACTATAGAAGTATTAAGGTTTAATTTGTTGATACCAACCCATCCAATGAAATGATATATCTAATGATCAGAAGAGTTGGGGCTTGTGGAACTACCGTTGCGAACGTTTATGGGACTAAGTGTCCGATGCCACAGTGAGATGTCGCTTCGATCGTCGACAAAGCTGTGACCTGCAAAAATTTTAAAGGGATTTTTGGCTGTCGTTGCAGAAGCATAGACAAGTAGCCACCCAATGCACAAAGCATCTGACTTCCATTGCAGCGGTTAGTCAATTTTCTCGCCGATGAAGTTTGGAATAGTAGACCACTGTGGGCTGATACAGTGGAAGGAGATAGACAAACAAGCCATCGATACAGCGGAGAAAATTAGATGTTATAGCCACCAAAATGCCAAAAGGTTAGAAAAGAAAGAAACTGATAAATATAGCTTGGCATCGCCGTTATAGTTCGAAAATTTAGATCACTACGGACCCAACATGCTGGAGAGAAATAAACAAAGAGACCGCTGATGAGCTAGATGTTTTGACCACCAAAATGTTAGAAATATAGTTGGGAGGAGATCCAATTGGGCCAAAGGAGATTTTAGTTTTTTGAGGGAACTTCTCATTGATTTTGAAGCAATTTTCAACTGCCTATCAATAGGCTTTCAGCAGATTGTTAGTTGTGACAAGGCTAAAAAGGAATAAGAGAAAATTGTGTGTTTTATCAAAATTGTTGTTTTATAAATTTCCAGAAGAGGAAGGTAAGTAGTTTTTATTCATATTAATGATATGCATCTAACAGTTTGCTACTAACACATTTGCAAAATTATAGACAACTTCTAAGAGTAGTATTCCAAGAAGAATAGTAAAGCAAAAGGTGCTTCAGTCATGCGAACCCATGATGGGTATGATGCTTAGGATTCTTACGAGCGTGTAGGATATGACATGGGACAAAATGTCCATAATGGAATTGATGACATAGATTATAATGGAAGGAGATTCCAAGAGACATCGTCGGACGTTGCAACCACCATGAGAAGCCTGATTAAATCCCAAGAAGAGCAGCATCAGTTGAATGATGCCATGTTGCAGAGTTTGATAGACTTGCAGAGAAAGATAGATTCTGGACGAGGTACTTTAAGACCAGAAGGTAGTAAGAGCAGCACTAGGAGGAGGAGAAGGACTTCTAGTGGATAATCTAATTCTAAAGAATCCAGTGGTGATACAAGATCATCTTCTCATAAAAGGATAACAAGAAGGCACCATAGGGATCACTCTCACGATGGATTTAAGAAAGCTAAACCTCCTACATTTGATGGTGATATAAAGATCAGATAAGAGGTTGAATCTTGGATTCTTGGGATAAAAAAGTACTTTCAAGTGCATGATTATTCAGGAAACATGAAGGCACGAGTTTCCATATTTAATCTGAATGGAAGAGCATCCATCTAGTGGGAACACTTCAAGCAAGTAAAGAAGATTAATGAAAGGAGACTGAATTGGAAACAGTTCAAGAAGTCTTTCGGGCATAAATACCTCTCTGATAGGTATTACGATGACAAGATCAAGGAGTTCCATGAGCTAAGATTAGGATAGCAAACCATGTATGAATATGCAAATAAGTTCTTGGAATTGTTGAGGTATGTCTGGTACATCAGAGATGAAAAAGTGAAGGTCCAACCACACACACTGCCCCTCCGACCACATAGGGGGGTAGTGCACCATCCACCTACATTGTGTCTACTGTCATACATGGGGGAAATGCTCCTGCCACCCATACCAGCCCCCACACAACACTTGGGGGAATTAGCCCGTCTGCAGTGGTGCCACCACAAGCACCCCCAGCCATGCAGATGCATTATGCACCTGCAAACCCCACCCTCATTGCAGCCCAATCCCACATCAACTTGGGGTCAAATATTCCCTTCACGGCTCATCTAAACTTGCCTGACTTGGCTAGACTAACAAATGACCCCATCTGCCACCAAGCTTTCTGGCCACCCATGCCAACTAAGCTGCCATCAGACATCCCAAAGTTTGAAGGCAAAGTCAGGGAATGTCCCCAAAATCACATAATGGCATTCCATCTATGGTGCTCATCCAATAGCATCGTAGACAACTCTATCAAGCTGAGGCTATTCCAGTGCATCCTTACAGGTGCAGTGGCCAAATGGTACATTGAGCTGCCATAAGCCAAGTACCCCGACTTCAACTCCCTAGCCTTCATGTTCCTACAGTATTTTCAAATCCCTGTTAGATATGATGAGGGGGTGGAGATCCTATTATCTTGTCACCAAATCACCGCCACTCACATAGTTAACCATATCCATGAGTGGAGGCGACGCCGTAGCTTATGCAAAATCAAACTAGGCGACATGATCTTCTTGGATTGGTTCCTTAAGACTTTGTTCCCACCCATTGCAAAGGATGTTGCATTTGAATGTCCCCAATCTAAAGAAGAGGCCATACTAAAGGTCCAACAATTTGACTTGATCTACTCTCAGTCTGGATACTTGTACACTGTCATTCTAGATGCTCCCCATCCAAGTACCCCCTACTGCGACGCACCAGGGGCATCCCATGCTATGGACAACATCATAGGGTCAGTCTCCCAAGAACCATAGCCTCGACTGACACCACCTGCTATTACACCACAACCAAGCAACACTGCTAATGATGCTTACCAAAACCAGGGTCCAAACTATGCTAGAATGATGTCCCAGTCTAAAGAAACAACTTCTTATGCACAACCTGCACCACCACAATAGGCTCAGCCCATGGCTTGGCCAACACAATAGTATGTGGGGCAAATGGCCACATTTCTAGCACCACCACCCCCACAAATATACTATGCACCACCAGTGCAACAAGTTCAATCCCCTGCCCCCATTCCACCCGCTGCGTTGGGACAAGTGTTCGCACAACAATACAGTCCCAACCAGCATGCCCCCAACCATCAACAAGGGAAAGCTAGAAATAACCATCCCTGAAACCAAGGAAATAACCAACCACAGGGAGGTAGTCACCAACCGAACCCTCCCAATAATGCCATGGCTAACCGGCCAGCCCAAAACCCCCCATGACAGAATGCACCAAGACACAATGCTCTGTTGCGTACAAACCAACCTTGTACACTCTGTGATGTTTATGGGCATTACACATTTGAGTGTCCCCTCATGGCTCGTGCTAAGCAAGCCATTCAAAATGAGGTCCAACAGGCCGTGAATGGTCCCAATCAATCCCAACCCAACCAGGCACCACAAGGACCTCCTCCCATGGTGCTTCAAAACCCACTACCAGTCCAAGGATTGGTGGCAACCGATCCCCCTCCCCAGGCCAATCCCAATGCTCCGGGGGCACCGCCA
Organism: Pseudotsuga menziesii; assembly: GCA_001517045.1. NCBI lineage: Eukaryota > Viridiplantae > Streptophyta > Pinopsida > Pinales > Pinaceae > Pseudotsuga > Pseudotsuga menziesii. The sequence goes on from LPNX010061648.1 coordinate 69,295, forward strand.
ATGGCCGAAATAGGTGTTCACCACCTACTAGCCATGACCATTAAAGAGGTCAACTTACAGACTTGACAAAATTAGTACGGTACCACCACCGAACCTGTCGACTCATCATCATCATCTATGTCTAATACAACCAACCTACCTCTCCAATTACCCCTATTTTCACGCCCCCCCCCATATGCAGAATCACCAATAATTCCACAGCTAGAGCTGCAGTCAGCTATAGCATTATGGATGATTTGGCCCAAATACCAACTGCCATGTCTACTCTAGAGGTACTTAAAACATGCCCAAAGTAGCAAAAATCCTTATTGGACACTCTAGGGGGCAGTAGACCCCTCCGAATCTAAGTTGATCACATTTGACACAGAGAATGGAGAACCGCACATGCCCTCCACTATCTCCTTCCAAATCGCGGTGTCCATTCAAAACTTGTTTGTGCACTGATGCACAGTGGATGAGGGGGAATCCATGTGCATCATGTGTACCTTGGTTTGGCAGAAGCTTGGATCACCAATTTTGCAACTGTCCTCCATGACTCTATGGGATTATGATGGACATCCCACTAAAGCCCAAGGAATCCTCCCCCATGTCCCTATCATGTTAGCCGGGAAGACAATCCTGATTGACATCGAAGTTGTCAACACTCAACTGGACTACAACCTCGTCCTCGGAAGGAGTTACATGTATGCCATGCGAGCTGTTGCATCAACTGTCTTCTGCCTCATGATGTTCCCCCATGAAGTAAATATTACGATGGTTGACCAGCTCACATACCATGATCTGCAAGGGTTAACAATGCTTTCCAATGTTATCCCTACCATCACCACCATTGAGCCACAGGGGGAGACCGCACATGCTAACATCATCCATGCAACCAACACTATGGTTGAAAACACACCACCCTCCCCACCATTGAATGCAGGCCCTGGGTTGTCTACCGATCCCACCATGATGACTCCCTCCCCGTTGGTGTCACCACCATTGACAAAAAACCAAACTGCGGATTTGTGCATGGTCTCATCAAGCACCGCTACACCCAAACAAAAACTACAGCCCCATCCCCAACCACAACCACAACATCATCTACAACCACGACACCAACAGCAGCCACATCATCACCTGTAGCAGCAGCATTATGCGCAGCTGCAACCACAAACACACCCCCACATGCAACCAGCTACGAGTTATGTGGGCTCTTCTCCAGTCCATACAATTCCCTTCGTCTTTCCCCCACCTGGTGTCATGAGCAAGCTGGTCATGGCCACCTTAATCCTACCCAACTTTATGTTGGGGATCCCGGTGTGGTATCTAGATCCATCAGCTCAACCAGCAATGCCCCAGGTTGTGTTAACTTTGGTGCAACCTATTGTGGTTGAGTCTCACCCCCCACCTAGTCTGCATAATCCAACCACCGCACCTGCACCTGCACCACCCCAACCCAAAAGGGCCAGGGGAAAGAACACCAAATCCATTGCAGAACCATGACAAATCCCAAATCCATTGCAGAACATCACCATTGAGTCGCTTCATTTTCTTTTCTTGTTTTTCAATGTTTTTTACCACAAGTCAGGGGAAGCACCATTAGTTGCTACTTCAAAGTCACCCGAAACCTGTTCGAGACCCCTCTCACACCTTGGGGCCCAAATTTATATTTCCTTATGAGACCATCGTCTCATGTTTAATAAGTCAATGTGGGACCATTTCCCACAAGTCACCTCGACTCACAAGCCATGAAATGATGATGCGAGTGTCTACAAACTGGTACTCGTATCACACTTCCCGACCGCAACTTATGCAAGCTGTCGGCCCGCCGCCCATTAAGGATTGTACTATAATTTTATTTTTGTATTTATAATTGTATTTTTTCACCACACGTTACGTGGATATCTGGACCATCCTCCACAAAACCTTTTGTTTTTCTTTCATGTATTTGACATAGAAGTGTCCTCGAGCTACTGCCCTTTAAGGACTATAATTTTACTTTTATTTTTTGTATTTATAATTATCTTTTTTCACTGCACCTTACGCGGACATCTAGACCATAATCCACAAAACCCTCTATTTTTCTTCCATGTATTTGACATATAAGTGTCCTTGGGCCACCGCCTATTAAGGAATGTAATTTTAGCTTTTATTTTGCATTTTTAACACATATATTGTCTTTTCTTTTTACCGCACCTTACACGGACCTCTGGACCACTATCCACAAAATGATTTATTTTCTTGCACGTATTTGGCATATAAGTGCCCCCGAACTTTCACTCACATTGCATGTAGTCAAGTTCGTCCACCGCAACACACACACACGCTCTCTTGCATTTTGTTCAAGATCCACCTCGGTTTGCGTGCCTCTATCGCACCGACTCATGAGATTCTGTTGCGATCTATCCCACACATGTATTGGTATGTTTGAGAGCTTTCTTCTCTATCCATACATCATGTATGACCTTTGGACCTCTGTCCACCGTACCGACATGCAGCACCGCTCATGCCACCACAGTCGATTGACCACATTGGAGTTTTGTTTAAGTTCTTTTCTGACTCCTTAAAACAATGAAAAGATCGTCAAGCACAACTGCTTCCTTTCCTGCTCGCTAAAGTATAGGAAAGGGCATCTACATCGTCTCATTTACCTCCTTTTGTGAACCATGTAGACCATCAATTGAAAAGGAAATCCTTGGCACACTCAATCCAAGACCGTACCCCTCTGCATACTTTTATGCTTTCTCGAAAAGAGGGACTGTACTTTACAAAAAATCTCACCACCAGTTGTTGTTAAGCTCTTTTCCAGCCATCTCAAGCAGAAAAAATCACCGAGCAAACTTGGTTTTATTCATGCTCATAAAAGTATCTGAATGACCGTCCAGTTAGTATAGGTTTAACCTTTTTTAGCCTGATTGGACTACCAATGGTAAAGAATTCTCTCATCCCCTCTAGGATGAGCGAGCTCTCTTATGTAAACTTTTATACTTTTTCAGACACAAGAGACTACCAACGAAAAAGAGCCCCCACTAGACTCTTCTTCATGCTTTTAGACTCTCTAAAATTGAAAGCACCAATGAGCACTTACCTTCTCGGGCTTGCCAAAAATCCATGAGATCGTACCACAACGGTGTCCCTAGACACCCCCCC